>JAQOTM010000123.1:328950-372449 GCA_029168755.2 Tillandsia fasciculata
CTTAATCCAATAGTCATCTTGGAGAGCTTCATCAACATTCCTTGGTTCGATTTGAGATACATAGCATGCAAATCCGCAAACCAATTGTCTCCGTGTTCTAACTCCTTCTTGTGGATCTCCAATTATGTTCGATTCAGGGTGATCCTTGGAGATGCGTAACGTTTGAGGTAGAGGAGTAGCGGAGGTACACGAGATGATTCCTGCACATCAGATAAGCTTGAAGAACCGTTAGATGCATCATTATTATCGAAAGAATTGTTAGAAGAAGATGCATTAGCAGGTGTATCATCATCAAGAGAGATATCGAGGGTAGATTTTTCAGATTCAAAGTGAAAAGCTTCATCTACCTTAACATTTATCGATTCTACGATCGTCTTAGATTCTAAGTTAAAAACTCGATATGCTCTGCTGTTTGTAGAATAACCTAAGAAAATCCCTTCGTCACTTCGAGAGTCAAATTTTCCAAGATTCTCACGATCACGTAAAATAAAACACCGACTCCCAAAGATACGAAAATATTTGATGTTAGGTTTTCTACAAAACCAAAGTTCATATGGTGTATTCAATGTCCCCGGGCGCAAATACACGCGATTGATAACATAAACAGCAGTGTTAACCGCTTCAGCCCAAAAATAAAAAGGTAAGTTCCGGCTGTGAAGCATAACACGTGCCATTTCCTGTACGACCCTGTTTTTGCGCTCGACTACACCATTTTGTTGAGGTGTGTAAGGTGCGGAGAATTCATGTTTAATGCCATTAGAAGTGCAAAAATCAATGAATTTGGAATTTATGAATTCCCCACCTCTATCACTCCTAACTCGAGTAATCCT
Organism: Tillandsia fasciculata; assembly: GCA_029168755.2. NCBI lineage: Eukaryota > Viridiplantae > Streptophyta > Magnoliopsida > Poales > Bromeliaceae > Tillandsia > Tillandsia fasciculata. The sequence goes on from JAQOTM010000123.1 coordinate 329,781, forward strand.
TTCATTCTTTTCTATCATAATACGATTGCAGATTTCGAGAAAAGAATCAAAGGTATCAGCTTTTTCTTTTAAAAAGGCTACCCAAGTATATCTAGAAAAATCATCAACCAATAAGAAAATATACCATTTACCTCCCAGAGATGGTTGACGAGTTGGCCCCATTAAGTCCATATGCAAAAGTTCCAAAGGCCGTTTTGTACCTATGTGGTTCAAGTTCTTGTGTGCAGTCCTAGACTGTTTTCCCTTTTGGCAACCGCCACACACAAGGTTTTGTTCAAAAGAAAGTTTCGGAACCCCCTTGACCACATCTTTATTTGAAATTCTAGCAAGTTCCTTAAAGTTTATGTGACCTAGCCTTTCATGCCAAAGTGTTTCATTTTTCAAAGATGCTAGGTTACATTTTTCAGAAATCTTAGAAGGAACTACATAACAATTGTTTTCTGATCTAACCCCCTTTAAAAAGAAAGCATGGTTCATGTCAGTTACAGTGCATTTATCAGATGAAAAATTAACTGAATAACCACTATCACACAGTTGACTTATGCTTATGAGGTTAGTCTTAAGGCCATGAACAAATAACACATTATCTAGAACCGGGCCATCTGGAATAGCTACCGTTCCCTTTCCAACAATTTTGGAAGACCGACCATCTCCGAAAACAACAAGTCCTCCGGAGTTTTTCTCAAAAGTTTGAAAACAGTTTTTATCGCCGGTCATATGACGGGAACACCCGCTATCCAGGTACCAAGACGAACTATCATATGCATGCAAGGAAACATTGGTAGCAAGACAGGGAAAGATTTCACCTTTGCGCACCCAAACCTTTTTGGAATGCGTCGGTAATGATCGTGAAGTTGATTTCCTAGGTGAGAGCGTCTTGCTTGAAGAATTGCTGCTCCTTGATGATGTCGTCTTGAGCGGTGTACTACCAAGGCTCTTTTCCTTCAATTGGTTGCAGTTGTTTTCCGAGGAATAGCCCTTTTGGTAGTCATTGCAAGATGTGCTTGAGGTGTGCGTTTGGCTCCAGTCTTGCAATTTCTTCTTATGTGCCCTGAAATGCCACAACGAAAACATACCTTGGTTCTTGTCGATTCCGAAGAGGATGTAGTAGGTTCGTTGTCGTTGCTTGTCGTGAACACCGGTGTCGGAGGAGGAGATACCGACTGAGGCACAAATACCGTACCACTCGAACTTGGAATGTCTCCAGTTTGAGTGTATCCGAGGCCGAACTTATTTCTTTGACCGAGACCAAGAAGTCTGTCCAACTTACTCCTTCCAGAAGAAAATCTCTGTAAGTCATCCTTTAGTTGGCGTATGGTCTCTGTCATTTCCAATTTTTCCTGTCGAGCCTCGCCGTAGAGCTTCAAGAAGTAATTCGCTTTGTTCACCATATCTACATAACTCTTCTCGAAATGCTCATTGGACTCTTGAAGGGAAACATTTGTCTTAATCAGATTGTCCCTTTCCACTTCAAGATCGGTTGAGATAGAGGTTACTCTTTTTACTTCTTCTTCAAGATCCTGCAATCTCTCTTTCAACCCCTTGTTTTGTTTAGCCAGTTTCTTTGAATCCCTCAAAAGTTATGGTAGGCTAAAACAAAATCTTCACCTTCCGAATTATCTGATTCATCGTCCGTTGCAATCTTTTCCACAGTGGAGTTGGACAGTGAGTCGGATGTACTTGCCATTAAGCACATGAAGGATGAAGATTTGGTGGACGCGTGGAAAGCTGTCGCGTTGTCTTCTTCATCACTTGACGATGACTCATTTGACGTGGAGTTGTCATCCCAAGTGACGCTTGCATCGCTTTCTTCTTAGCCGGATTCTTGTTGGGACATTCCGTTGCTATGTGGCCGTAGCCTCGACATTTGAAACACTGAACTTGTCCCTCAGAACTTTTCTTATCCTTTGAGAAGTTCTCTTGCTTCTTGACTTGTAGCTTGAAGAACCCTTGCCTTTCTTCGACTTTCCGAAGGATGGAGTTTTGCTTGAATTTCCCCTTCGAAAGTTGCGGCGAAACTTCCTTGTCAAGAGAGCGAGCTGCTTCTCAAAGTCCTCCATAGAAATGTTCTCGTCGTCGTCCGAGGAGGATGAATCCGCGTCTTCTTCTTTAGTTGATTTCAATGCGTAACCTGAAGACTTAGAAGAGGATGCCTTTCCAGAAGAATAGTTAGTAGGAAAAGTCATTTCATAAGTTTGTAAAGCACCTACTAATTCTTCTACACGCATTTCGTCCGGGTGTTTAATTGTTTCAATGGCTGCGACCTTCGGGCGAAATCGTTCAGGAAGAGTTCTTAGAATTTTTCTTACAACTTTAAATTCTGGAATCTTCTCTCCCAAGTTAGCACATGAGTTCACGATGTCTTGCAATCGTGTGTAATAGTCAGTGAAGGATTCATTCTCTGCCATAGAGATAGAGTCAAACTTGCTCGTAAGCATTTGCAGTTTCTGAATCTTCACTAGGTTAGTTCCCTCATGCGTAACTTGAAGAACATCCCAGATTTCTTTCGCAGTCTCACATGCCGAGACGCGAGAGAACTCAGTTTGTGACAAAGCATTAAATAGAGCATTAATCCCTTTGCCATTGTAAGAAGATAAGTCTATCTCTTCCTTGGTCCATTTCGACCTAGGTTTTAAGGTGCGAACATCATCTAAAATTTCAGTTGGATTAGACCATCCTAATTCAATTGATTGCCACACCCTTTCGTCGATGGAAATTAAAAAGCTTTCATCCGTACTTTCCAGTACGCATAATTTGTTCCATCAAAGAAAGGGGGTCGATTGATGTTTCCACCTTCAACCATTGTTTACAACCCTATTCCCGCTCTGATACCACTTGTTGGGTTTAGGTTAATAAGGATCTAAATAGGGGAAAAAACACCTAGAGGGGGGTGAATAGGTGTAAACAATAAACACTCAAAAAATCATTGTGCGATAAAACCCAATGCGGAAAAATAAAAGAACACGCAAGATTTTTACGTGGAAAAACTCCAAACCGGAGTAAAAAACCACGGGACCGATAACACGGCGAAATCCACTAGAATTAACACACGTACAAGGTGATATAACGTACTCACAGACGACTCAACCTTTTACCATACGCTCCTAGTAGATCTTCTCCGCTCGCTCCACGACGCTTCTCGAATCCACGATCCGCGCCCAACGCTGAATCCACAGCGTCCAACGTCGAGTCCACGACGTCCGACCGAATCCACGGTCTTCACCCAATGGCACGCTTCGAATCCACGAACGTACCTCGCTCCGAATCCACGAGAGCGATGCACCTTGAATCCACAAGGCCACGCGAGTCCACGCGCCGATTTTGGGGTAAATCGTTGTTTGTTTGGGTGGTGATGATCCGCCGAATACTTAGATCAAGAGTAGATCGGAAATACCATCTAAGTATTCATTAGTTTGATTCTACTCAAGATGTGAGTATGAAAACCTAGAATCAAACTAATCAATATAGATGAAGAAACATAGAATAGATCTATTGATTTCCTTTCTTCTCTATATGTGGATCTAAGGCCGTATAAAATGATATTTGAAAATGACGGCTCTTTTTCCGATGCCCTAGAAATGAAATAGGAGGGCTATTTATAGGTTAGAAACCCTAGGAAGAATATTCGGATCAAAAACACTTTTCTGGAAAGTTTTACCGACGGCGATCCGGATTGGATAAGCCACGATCCGGATCGCAGACGCACAGAATGCAGTTTCCAGAAAATCACCTGTTCGGGATCCGGATCATAATCCACGATCCGGATCGTTCATACATTTTCACAAAACACCCATTCGGGATCCGGACTGCCCAAGCTATGATCCGGATTGCAGCAATGTATGAACGAACACCTTTCGGGATCCGGATTGAAAGTCCACGATCCGGATCCTGAACATGTCCCATGTTCAGTTTTTGATGAATATGCAATTAAAACCTCTTCCAAGTGTTTCTACACTATAAGAAGTATTCGGATCATCAAAATTATTTAGTTAAACGTACCTGATCCTTTTGAATTCTTCTTTCTTGAGATTGAGGTATATGATCCACAGTTTCTTCATCTTCAATCCTCAAGACTTAAACTATTCACGAAATACGCCAACTCAAATTCCGTAACAGCTGCGACCTTCGGGCGAAATCGTTCAGGAAGAGTTCTTAAAATCTTTCTTACAACTTTAAATTCTGGAATCTTCTCTCCCAAGTTAGCGCATGAGTTTACGATGTCTTGCAATCGTGTGTAATAGTCTGTGAAAGATTCATTTTCTGCCATAGAAATAGAGTCAAACTTGCTCGTAAGCATTTGCTGTAGAGTACCGGAGCTTCGGGCAGTGTGCCGACACCACGTGGCAGCTTGGTATTGTGGAAATACCTCCAGCAGATTCTAATTGCATTTACAGAGGAGTTCGGGTGGTCCCGGAGCGCCGCGGAAGTCCTTTCAAAGGAAAGTGAGTTGGAGTTGGCTTGAGAGCTCGCGGGTTGAGTTTTGGCTTCATGGATGGTTTCTTGAAATTGATCACTTGGGACATGTGTATTATGAGTTTACAGAGGTGTTCGGTTGGTTTCAGGGTGATGCGGAGGTCCCGAGGCGAGAAAGTGAGTTGACGGGGCATTTCGGAGTTTTTCTGGCTGCTTCTGGAGCTTTTGGGTGGCTTGGTTCCGGAACCAGCCATTTAGTTCCGGAACCAGGGGTGGTGTTCCGGTACCAAAATGCTGGTACCCGAACACAGACTCAAAAAATGCCCAGATTTGCCCGAATAGTGCACAGTGCGCGGTATGGCCTCTGTTTACTGTTCCAACCACCCCAGAGTTGATTTATACCCCTCGTGAGCTGCTTCTTCACCCACTCTTCATCTCATCATCCTCCCCCATCTCCTTGCTGCCAGAGAAGAAGAAGAAGAAGAAGAGGAAGCTGTAGAGGGAGAAGAAGGCGCGTGCATTGTGGGAGTTGACCGAGTCAACGTGCGCACGCGAGGAGCAAATTGAGGTAAATTGATCGTTGGAAATTGTAGATTTGGACTCCTTGCATCTCCTCTTGAGTTTTATTGATGGATTTGATTGGTAATTTGAGTTAATTTCCATCCTTGCTCCTTCTTGTGCTCTCGGATTGCATGCTGCAGGTTGAGGTTACTGCGCAAATCCGAAGCCCTGCGCATGCTGGTTTTTGTGGATTGGGAGATCGGATTGAGCTCAGATTTTTATGGTGACCTAGTTGGGTGCTGTGGAGGTTTTTGGGAGCTTCGTGGATTTTTCCGAGACGCGCGACGGCGCGCGTGCGCGCGAGAGGCTCTGTGCAGTTTTTCGGCAGATTTTGCCCGTTTCTTCGCCGACTTCAGCGTTTGCCTGCGGAAAGCATTCCAGGTGGGTTGGAATTTCTTCAAGATGTATGGAATGCCCTCTAAAGCTATTTGAATGCATGTTGATCATGAGTAGCTTAATTATTTGTATAGCTGGTAAATCTGATAGTTGCCTAGAAAATTGTAGGAATACAATTATGAGCCCCAGATATTTTTAGCATGATCTAGAAGTGAATTGACACTAGACTGCATGGTTAGTTGGCATATTATTGGCATCTGAACCGTTTTAAAAATCGCCGGACCGTTTTAATGAAAACTGGGTTTTTAAAAGAGTTTTAAAATGTTGAGATCTTCCCGAGGGGTTGAGTAGGTTCAGGATGCATGTGTTCTCGTGCCAGAGGGCCGAGTGGATTTTTAGAGCCTTATGAGATGACCTTCTAGTGTCATGAGAGAGTTTTAGCACTTTTCCAGTTCGCGGGGTATTGAGGATGTTTTCCCTGATTGGGTTACTCTAGATCATGAGTTGTGTTCTGATTTAGTGGTGGAGATGGTTCTCCCACCTAGCCATGAGAGTTTTGGGGGCTTGGCAGATCGAGTCGTGGAGGTTTCCCGACTCAGCCACGGGTCGTGCATTATCAGATTGAGTCGTTGAGGGTTCTCCGACATAGCTGTGAGAGTGGTTGGGCTTTTCCTATTCGAGTCGTGGAGTCTTTCTCCGACTGAGTCATGCTAGTTGAGCATTGAGTTCCGATCTGTTGATCGAGGTTTATCAGTTGAGTCGTGGAGTCTTTCTCCGGCTGAGTATGCTAGTTGAGCATTGAGATCCGATCTGGTTGATCGTGGATTATAGCCTGCTGAGCCTGGCTTTTTATGCCAGTTATGAGATACTTGAGATACTTGAGTTCGGTGGGGTCGCTCCCCTCGAGCTACGCCCCGGGTGCGATGATGATACCGAGCCTGACGAGGCTGCGATGATGCGACTAGTTGATACACTAGAGTTCGCTTGAGATAGTCGGACAGGACGCCCCACGTAAATCCCGTCCTCATGTGGATGTGTGGTGGTGGGTAGGTGCGATCCTAGTCGACAGGCGCAGGCTTGACTGGTCCAAAGAGGGACAGTCATTGCGATTGGGTGATTTGTGTGAGTGAGTTTCATAGCATGTTCATAGATGAGTTTTCCTTTGAGCATGGTACTTGAGGCATTTTAGCAGTAGTGAGTGTATGCACATCTTCATCATTGTAGAGTTTCTTGAGCATGATGATTGAGACATGATAGCTATAGTTTCCTTCAGCTTTTATCTATCTATCTGCATACCTATCTGTTGTGCCTCCAGTAGACTTAGTGGGCATACCGTGGATGTTGAGACGGTACCCACTGGGAACTACCTTTGCAGTAGTTCTCACACCCGCTGCGGTGACAGGTTTCCTGAGGCTGCTGTTCCGGCTTAGCTCGCGCGGAGACAGCTGATCGAGGTGAGGACGTGGCCATTTAGTTCCTTACCAGCACTGTGAGTCAGAGGTAGATGTACCCTGTATATTTTATGATTCCTCTTTTGTACTGGACATTCTGAGAGATCAGTGAGGATTTCATGTACTTATGTAGCTGAGAGACTTTGTATTGAGGTTTTGTTTATATCAGATGTTCAGTGGATTTCTGTAGCTATTTAGTTCTTTTCAGCTCTGATACATGTTTAGCTATAGATCTTTTGCAGGGTAGACGCTTCGTCTGTACGGCAGTTTCCGTACAGATGGCGGATCTGTTGGCGAGCCCGGGTCGCAGTTTCGACCCCGGGGCGTGACAGATTAGGGTGGTATCAGAGCCTAGGTTATAGGTCGTTGAGGACTTAGTGACCCTAGGCTATTGGTTGGACAGTAGGATGACTGTCGTGAGAGACGTGATTTTAGCGAGAGTCCTGATTGAGTTTGTACCTCCCCCGAGGGATTGGGGCGAGTGATTTTACATGTTTATTCTCTAAAGTGATTATGTTGGCTGCAGACAACATAATACTTTAGAACGGTTAACATGTTATAGACTTTCGCTTGATTGGGTCGAGAGAGTTTTTGGTCCTAACGTTTGTTCTGTTGCAGTGATTTTCGGTGCCTCCGAGACGCCGTGTAGCGGCGAGGGCGTGTTTGACCTTGGATGAGGAGCCCGAACAGCGGGGAGGCTGAATGGACAGAGCAGAGCGAGGTCTGCGAGTTACGAGCCCAGGTAGCTCAGTTGTTGAGGCGACACGGCACCAGGAAGAGAACACAGAGCGTGTGATGCACATGTTTGAGCAGAGAGTATTGTTTGAGGTATCGCCGTAGTGCTTTCGGCCACGACGTCGTCGATTTCGATCCAGGTTGCACTGTGAGTAGTGCGGGAGCAGTGAGAGTTGTTGATTGGTTGTTGAGCATCCGCCAGTTCCATCCCCTACAGATTTCAGGGCAGAGTTGGAGCCTCGAGAGGCCAAGAACTGGATTGCCGCTTGGGAAAGTGTTTGAGGAATTGTTATCCAGGACAAGTATCGGGTGCACTCGGTTATGCACTTTGGATAAGGACGCCGAGTGTTGGTGGCGTCGAGTCTGTCTCGTTGGACCACCAGGAGAGTGGTTGAGGATGGGAGCGAGTATCTATGATGGTTGAGCAGAGTGCCCCAGGTCGCCCAGGATGAGGCCCAGGAGATTGATCATGTTTGAGAAGGGACTGCTTCGAGATGTTATCATTTTGGATATTCTCGACGAGCGACTTCAGATGCAGCGGTTGTGCATGCCCGATGGATTGACTGAGGTCTGTGATCATGTCCGAGAGGGACGGAGAGCGAGGGACTAACTCCAGAGAGAGATGTCCAGTATCGCCTGATTTTGGGATAGTCGAGTGGATCGAGGTTGCCATGATTCCAGTCACAGGATCATGAGTCTCAGAGGAGACAGAGACTAGAAGGTTCTCGACAGTTGAGGCACCAGCAGCAGTGCTTGGATGAGTATGTCCTTGTGGGGAGCCGCATTCTTCGCCTTAGAGCGACTTCAGGATGGGGGTGATGTTTTTCATGTGTTTAGTCAGGACATCTTCAGGCAGAGGGTCCCAGAGTGGTGTTCTTGGATTTGCCGTCTGCGACGGCACCCCACTACCCCTTCAGGATGCAGCGGTTCATCCGACTTACCGGTAGGCTGATTGAGCCGAGATGCCGAGGCAGATTGAGCGATGGCCACCATCATCTTGTGGATGAATTGTGCAGCCGATTAGAGGACGCCAGGATAGTGGATCGCGTCCTATCAGGTGTGGTTGCTTATGGTCATTAGAGTTGGAGCATGTTGATGCCGACACCGCTGGTGTGTGCTTTATTAGAGCAGGGGTAACTTCGCGTGGGCCAGAGATGGGATTGTTGGCTTGTGCCCGTGAGGATCAGGTTTCAGATCGCGTATAGCACAGGTATGAGTGTTGCCAGTTCCGCCCAGTTTTGTAGGACCATGGAATTGATCCTAGAGTTGTTAGTCCTACATCAGCTCTGAGATGTTGATGTGAGGTTGGATAGGGATTGGTTATCCCAATATTATGTTATCTTGGATTGTCGAGAGTGGACAATGACCCTCCGTGGACCTGGCCAGGAGGAGTGTGATTTTAGAGGGTGTTAGAGCACGACAGAGGTTGAGTCGTGGTCGTATCGCTTGGTTAGCGATTGTAGAGGAGGTGCCTACGGCAGCACCGGGACTAAAGGAATATCTTTATCGCCTGTGTGATCCCGGACAAGAGTTTACCGGATCTGATGTTGAAGTCGCCGTTTAATGAGTTTGAGATCGAGATCGTGATCGACGTGGTTTTGGAGACCGCGCCGACTTCAGCATCATCTCTTGGAGTATCACTCGAGAGGCAGTGAGAGAGCTGTTAGTGCTGTTGCGAGATCCGAGGGATCAAGGGGTCTGTGTGACCCAGTACCACGTCGTGGGGATACGACTGTGAGGATCCGAGAGATTGATATTTTGGATATGTTGCCATGCCGTTGGTACACGGCAGTGATGCCACGTTGTGAGTGCACAACGGTGAGGGTGCTGTGATTGTTTGAGCACAGTTAGATTTGGATCGTGTGGGGTTGATGCCTTGCGGGACATTGAAGGCTTTGTGGAACCCTACAGTTGAGGGCTGCGCCAGATAGAGTCTGAACCCAATAGAGATATTCTGAGCTTACAGTGAAGTCAAGCGGATTGACTAAGGCCCTGCGGCCTTTTGGATTTGAGGACTTGTGTGTTCCGGCGGTACTTGGACCGGGCAGTAGAACCGGTGTGAGTTTGAGCTCTACAGCGAGTTGCCGTGCCAGTAGTGGAGTTAGACTTGTACATGGCCGGTTGATTTGATTTCATCGGGTGCGGTTTCCGAGATGAGATAGAGCACGAGTAGCACTTGAGGATAGTGCTGCAACTTATAAGAGAAAAGCTGTTTGCCAAGTTGAGAGAGTTGTGCTTGACTTTGGAAGATTCTGTGGTTAGGCCATGTGATTTCAGCTGCAAGAGTGACAGTGGACCCGACGAAGAGTGTTGCCGTTGAGGTTCGGCCTAGACTCCTGATAGTGACAGAGGTCCAGAGTTGTGGATTAAACAGTGCCAGCATGACTTTGAGGAGTTCAAGCTGTGGATGGTATTAGCATCATTGTGAATGATTGCTTGAGAGAGAGAGATATCTATCGATCCTAGAACCTGAGATACTGGGTTACTCAGAAGGATTTTCGATTTGAGGCAACGCCGGTGGATAGAGTGGTTCGGGATGTATGTTTGAGCTTAGAGTAACATCCCGACAAGCTAATGTGGTCGCAGCTGCCTTGAATAGGCGAGCGGTGCAGCTTTGGAGTATGATGGTTATGCAGCAGATGCCGCTGAAAGAGTAATTGAGATTAATGTGGTGTTCCCTGGGAATGCGGCAAAACTTGTGTTTTGGACTTGTAATCCACTCCGTTGGATGGAATTAGAGAGGGAGCTTCTCAGTGAATGCAGTGAGAGTACTGAAGTACAAGGACCGCATCGGTGCGCCGTGGATTCCGGATCCGAGAGTTGATTTTGAGAGTTATGGATTGAGTGCTGTTTCCGATGTTGGATTTCTTGCCCTATCGATGGATGTAAGATTGCATTGTGAAGCTCTCAGCATTGTGGTTGCTAAGGAGCGACGGAAAAGTTATGCCAATTGGAGGCAGCGAGTTTTGGTGACTTATGGAAACTACTATCCACAGAATGTGTTGATTTGAGTTTTCGCGGGAAGTTGAGTCCGCGAATTATTGGCATATTCGAGGAATTAGAGCGCATTGGATCGGTTGTTCACCGAGTTGCGCTACCGCCATGATTTGGCAAGTACCCACGAGGACGTTGGTGTATCCGTTCTGAGGAAAGTATGGATTGGATCCCTTGCATGATTTGGACTTCGCTTCTTTGGAGTTAGACCAGGATTTGAGCCTTTCTGATGAGAGAAAGGCCACTTGAGAGCCTGAGGATGAGTTGAGGATCTCTTATCCCCACTTATTTGAGTCACCCTCCTGAGTTTTGGATTTTTGCGGTTTCGAGGACGAAACCGTTAAAAGGAGGGGAGAGTGTAGAGTACCGGAGCTTCGGGCAGTGTGCCGACACCACGTGGCAGCTTGGTATTGTGGAAATACCTCCAGCAGATTCTAATTGCATTTACAGAGGAGTTCGGGTGGTCCCGGAGCGCCGCGGAAGTCCTTTCAAAGGAAAGTGAGTTGGAGTTGGCTTGAGAGCTCGCGGGTTGAGTTTTGGCTTCATGGATGGTTTCTTGAAATTGATCACTTGGGACATGTGTATTATGAGTTTACAGAGGTGTTCGGTTGGTTTCAGGGTGATGCGGAGGTCCCGAGGCGAGAAAGTGAGTTGACGGGGCATTTCGGAGTTTTTCTGGCTGCTTCTGGAGCTTTTGGGTGGCTTGGTTCCGGAACCAGCCATTTAGTTCCGGAACCAGGGGTGGTGTTCCGGTACCAAAATGCTGGTACCCGAACACAGACTCAAAAAATGCCCAGATTTGCCCGAATAGTGCACAGTGCGCGGTATGGCCTCTGTTTACTGTTCCAACCACCCCAGAGTTGATTTATACCCCTCGTGAGCTGCTTCTTCACCCACTCTTCATCTCATCATCCTCCCCCATCTCCTTGCTGCCAGAGAAGAAGAAGAAGAAGAAGAGGAAGCTGTAGAGGGAGAAGAAGGCGCGTGCATTGTGGGAGTTGACCGAGTCAACGTGCGCACGCGAGGAGCAAATTGAGGTAAATTGATCGTTGGAAATTGTAGATTTGGACTCCTTGCATCTCCTCTTGAGTTTTATTGATGGATTTGATTGGTAATTTGAGTTAATTTCCATCCTTGCTCCTTCTTGTGCTCTCGGATTGCATGCTGCAGGTTGAGGTTACTGCGCAAATCCGAAGCCCTGCGCATGCTGGTTTTTGTGGATTGGGAGATCGGATTGAGCTCAGATTTTTATGGTGACCTAGTTGGGTGCTGTGGAGGTTTTTGGGAGCTTCGTGGATTTTTCCGAGACGCGCGACGGCGCGCGTGCGCGCGAGAGGCTCTGTGCAGTTTTTCGGCAGATTTTGCCCGTTTCTTCGCCGACTTCAGCGTTTGCCTGCGGAAAGCATTCCAGGTGGGTTGGAATTTCTTCAAGATGTATGGAATGCCCTCTAAAGCTATTTGAATGCATGTTGATCATGAGTAGCTTAATTATTTGTATAGCTGGTAAATCTGATAGTTGCCTAGAAAATTGTAGGAATACAATTATGAGCCCCAGATATTTTTAGCATGATCTAGAAGTGAATTGACACTAGACTGCATGGTTAGTTGGCATATTATTGGCATCTGAACCGTTTTAAAAATCGCCGGACCGTTTTAATGAAAACTGGGTTTTTAAAAGAGTTTTAAAATGTTGAGATCTTCCCGAGGGGTTGAGTAGGTTCAGGATGCATGTGTTCTCGTGCCAGAGGGCCGAGTGGATTTTTAGAGCCTTATGAGATGACCTTCTAGTGTCATGAGAGAGTTTTAGCACTTTTCCAGTTCGCGGGGTATTGAGGATGTTTTCCCTGATTGGGTTACTCTAGATCATGAGTTGTGTTCTGATTTAGTGGTGGAGATGGTTCTCCCACCTAGCCATGAGAGTTTTGGGGGCTTGGCAGATCGAGTCGTGGAGGTTTCCCGACTCAGCCACGGGTCGTGCATTATCAGATTGAGTCGTTGAGGGTTCTCCGACATAGCTGTGAGAGTGGTTGGGCTTTTCCTATTCGAGTCGTGGAGTCTTTCTCCGACTGAGTCATGCTAGTTGAGCATTGAGTTCCGATCTGTTGATCGAGGTTTATCAGTTGAGTCGTGGAGTCTTTCTCCGGCTGAGTATGCTAGTTGAGCATTGAGATCCGATCTGGTTGATCGTGGATTATAGCCTGCTGAGCCTGGCTTTTTATGCCAGTTATGAGATACTTGAGATACTTGAGTTCGGTGGGGTCGCTCCCCTCGAGCTACGCCCCGGGTGCGATGATGATACCGAGCCTGACGAGGCTGCGATGATGCGACTAGTTGATACACTAGAGTTCGCTTGAGATAGTCGGACAGGACGCCCCACGTAAATCCCGTCCTCATGTGGATGTGTGGTGGTGGGTAGGTGCGATCCTAGTCGACAGGCGCAGGCTTGACTGGTCCAAAGAGGGACAGTCATTGCGATTGGGTGATTTGTGTGAGTGAGTTTCATAGCATGTTCATAGATGAGTTTTCCTTTGAGCATGGTACTTGAGGCATTTTAGCAGTAGTGAGTGTATGCACATCTTCATCATTGTAGAGTTTCTTGAGCATGATGATTGAGACATGATAGCTATAGTTTCCTTCAGCTTTTATCTATCTATCTGCATACCTATCTGTTGTGCCTCCAGTAGACTTAGTGGGCATACCGTGGATGTTGAGACGGTACCCACTGGGAACTACCTTTGCAGTAGTTCTCACACCCGCTGCGGTGACAGGTTTCCTGAGGCTGCTGTTCCGGCTTAGCTCGCGCGGAGACAGCTGATCGAGGTGAGGACGTGGCCATTTAGTTCCTTACCAGCACTGTGAGTCAGAGGTAGATGTACCCTGTATATTTTATGATTCCTCTTTTGTACTTATGTAGCTGAGAGACTTTGTATTGAGGTTTTGTTTATATCAGATGTTCAGTGGATTTCTGTAGCTATTTAGTTCTTTTCAGCTCTGATACATGTTTAGCTATAGATCTTTTGCAGGGTAGACGCTTCGTCTGTACGGCAGTTTCCGTACAGATGGCGGATCTGTTGGCGAGCCCGGGTCGCAGTTTCGACCCCGGGGCGTGACATAGAGGGTCTAGCAGAGGTAACTTTCTTTTATGTTTCGAGTGAACCATGTACTGTGAGGAAAAGCATTGTAATATTATGTAAGTGTAATTGGAGAGATGTAAAATGTAATAAAGTTTATTATGGTTCATTCTTATCCTGCTTTCATTTCCGCTTTAACTATTTGTTATTGAATGAAAGTTTTAGTTTAGTAGTGATCTACTCTGATATTATACCTCATCATACACATTTCTGATTCGAGATGGATGTTACCGTTCCTTTCGGGTAGCGAGAGGTTGCCCGATTGGCGGGTCTGTCGGCGTGCCCGAACCGCAAAAATTTTCGGTCCCGGGTCGTGACACCATTTAATCTGTCACGCCCGGAGGTCTAAGGATAAGCGGAAAAGCGTATGTTTTTTTTTTTTCCTTTAAATAAGTATCGACCTCGCCCCCGGGCGTGTCAGACCGCCACATATACAAATTCACTCTTCAAGCGGATGTTGGGTTATGTATTAATTGGATCTAAATAGGGAAAAAAATACCTAGAGGGGGGTGAATAGGTGTAAACAGTAAACACTCAAAAATCATTGCGCAATAAAACCCAATGCGGAAATAAAAATAACACGCAAGATTTTTTACGTGGAAAAACACCAAACCGGAGTAAAAAACCACGGGACCGATAACACGGCGAAATCCACTAGAATTAACACACGTACAAGGTGATATAACGTACTCACAGACGACTCAACCTTTTAGCATACGCTCCCTAGTCGATCTTCTCTCCGCTCGCTCCACGACTCTTCTCGAATAACCACGATCTGCGCCCCAAACGCCGAATCTCAGCGTCCAACTCGAATCCACTACGTCCCGACCGAATCCACGTCTTCCCCACCCTACCCATGTAGCCACACGCTTGAATCCCGAACGTACCTCCCTCCGAATCCCTCGAGAGCGGTTGCATCCTTGAATCCACAAGCACGCGAGTCACGCGCCGATTTGGGGTAAATCGTTGTTTTTTTGGGTTGGTGATGATTCCCCGAATACTTAGATTAGAAATAGATCGAAAATATCTTCTAAGTATTCATTGATTTGATTCCTCACTCCAAGATCTGAGTTAGGAAACCTAGAATCAAATCATCATATAGATGGAAACATAGAATTAAGCTATTGATGTTCCTTTTCTTCTCTATATATGGTTTTTTTCTTTCGGTGAATTTTCTATTATATGCGGATGTTTTTCCGGATACCCAAAAATGAAATCAAGGGTCTATTTATAGGTTAGAAACCATTAAGAAGATAAGGATCAAAAACCATCCGTTTCTGGAATTTTTTGGACGGCGATCCGGATCGGATTTTTACTGCGACCGGATCGTCGTAACGAGATGACGATTTCCAGAAATCCAAGGGTCGGATCGGATCACAAGGTCCGATCCGGATCGTTCAAGCAATTCAGCAAACTCCCATTTTCGGGAATCCGGATCGGATGGCCCAGGATCCGGATTGAAATGCCAATGAACATCAACCCTTCGGATCCGGATTGTAAGGTCTGATCCGGATCCTGGAACATGTGCCCATGTCCAGTTTTTTTGATTTTTATGAATTAAAATTCTTCCAATAGTTCTAAACTACAAGAAGTATTCGGATCACCAGAAATCCTTTAGTAAACATACCTGATCCTTTTGAATTCTTCTTTCTTGGATTGAGGTATATGACCAAAGTTCTTTCAGCTTCAATCTTCCAAGATTTAACACTTTCACGAAATACGCCAACTCAAATTCCGTAACAACATTTTATTACAGAAAAACATTTGATCTGAGAGAAAATTCATTTTTTAATGATGTTTTTAGTCTTTTTAGGAAAACAATTTGAAAACAAGTTTTATGGTCCAAATCTCGAAGAGCTAATGCCCTCGTCCTATCAAACAAGACAGACTCAGGCGATCCTGCGTAGGCATGGAAGAAAACATTTGGTTGAACTAAAATCATGTGTGCGTCCAAAAAGGTCCTGGGTTCAAGGTCCTGCTGTCACTAGTACACTACTGCCCACTACCACTGTAGTGACAACCAATTGAAGAACACAACATCTCGGACCACCGTCTACCCAAACGGCTACCGCCAGAACTAACGACTAGCTCTATCTACCAGACTTCACTCGGCCCCCAAGCACGATGTAAAATGCATCCCACACTAAAGAACCCAACCACTCAGCCCACCAACCGGGTGAGGAAGACACTATGTCCAGGAATAGAAGAACAGTGTGGATGTCTAAAGCATAAGTAACCCTAGCCGAGATGAGGGTTTTCTACTAGTCTGGTTACACATGCAACATATGACGGTGTGCTAGGTCAAGTTCCAAGATAGCTATAATTTAACAGATGGCAGGAATATAAGGATCACATGCTAAACAAATAACACTAGGAGTATCAACTCTCACATCCTAGCATGCTACATAGAACTACCATGCATGATCCTACATCAATAGAATTACTGAACATCCAAAGGTTTGAAGACGAGGCCACCCACCAGAAGGTGCTACACTGTCCAAAGTCCCCAACAGCTGAAAATGCCAGGAGCAGCAATCTCCACTAATCCGCAGTCCCTACGGTCGAAAAATACTGAACAACTCCTCCTGGTACAAACATACAGATCCAACGTTACACTTTATTCCAAAATATCCAAGTACAATAATCCGCAGAAAAATAGTCCCCAAAGATGTGTAAATTTTCACCTGCAGAACGAACTCTGAAAAATCCAACAAAAATACTGTCGCGATCGTCGCGCCGAGACCTTCGAACGGGTACCTGCACGTCCAATTCCGAGCCCAGTAGGCCGAGTTACAAATTCCACAACGCAGGGTGCACAAAACCTAACAAACATACACAACTGTAATACTCTGCACAGTAAGGGGGAGGAATATACCTTCGGGCAAGTCCGATTTTGGGAAAATCGTTGTTTTTTGGGTGGTGATGATCCGCCGAATACTTAGATTAGAAATAGATCGGAAATACCATCTAAGTATTCATTAATTTGATTCTACTCAAAATCTGAGTTTGGAAAACCTAGAATCAAATTAATCAATATAGATGAAGAAACATAGAATTAAATCTATTGATTTCCTTTCTTCTCTATATGTGGATTTTTCTATTTCGGTCGTATTTTTCCGTGTCCTAAAAAAATGAATCATAGGGTCTATTTATAGGTTAGAAACCATTGGAAGAAGATAAGGATCAAAAACTAACCTTTTCTGGAATTTTACAGGACGACGATCCGGATGGAAATCTGCGATCCGGATGTTTCAACGAAACAGACTTTTCCAGAAAAGAGGGTTCGGGATCCGGATGAAATCCACGATCCGGATCGTTCATGCAATTTCTGCAAATTCCACGTTCGGGATCCGGATTGAAATTCCCACGGTCCGGACTGGAATTTGCCGGATGAAAAAACCCTGCTTCGGGGTCCGGACGGTGAATGTCCGATCCGGATCCTGAACATGTCCCATGTCCAGTTTTTGAATTTATGCAATAAAACATTCTTCCAAGTGTTTCTACACTATAAGAAGTATTCGGATCACCAAAAATATTTAGTTAAACGTACCTGATCCTTTTGAATTCTTCTTTCTTGAGATTGAGGTATATGATCCAAACTTCTTTATCTTCAATCTTCAAGACTTAACATTTCACGAAATACGCCAACTCAAATTCCGTAACAATCTCCCCCTTTGGCGGTTTCGTGACAAAACACAAATCCACTCAAGAAAATTCAAAAAGATATTTTTGTTGCTATCACCATACAACAAAAAATTTACAATGGAGATCCAATAAAGATAAATACATGAGTTAAACTCCTAAAACAGACTCTAGACTTAGACATCTGTACTCTCTGCAAAAATAAAGCATTCTTGACAAACAAAAGTCGTTAGATACCTCAAGAATTTTATCATACAAAACCAAACACAGAGATAGAGTTTATACTCATCATGACATTTTCAAATTCAGATATGTAAGAAAATCACAATCAAAAATCGACATATCTTCTAAGCAATAAAAATTCAAATGTCACAAAATTGTTAGTCAACATCAACTTGTTAGTTATATTACATGCCCAAATAGTTAGTCAAATAGTTAGCTGAGGCATGCATTCAAATCACAAGAAAAAACCAAAAGTTGAAGTTATACTTACCTTCATAGTTTCAAGTTCTCACAGGCATTGTCAGTCACAAGCAGTTGTCACAAGCATTGTTCAAAGTTCTCTTTTCTCTCTCCCCCTTTTTGTCACTAAACTACGCCAAAATTACAAAATTCAAGGAGAGTTAAAAAGTTCCAAAAATACGAAAAATCTGAGAACTAAAACTAAAACCAAACCTGCAAAAGAGAAGGAAAGTTAGAATAAAATACTATTCAGAATCCTCAGAACTGATGCACCCAAGTTTTTGAAAAATCTTCTTGATGCGCTTGTTCATAGATACTTGTTCCTTCTTAACTCCTCTAATTTCTTCTTCATTTCTATGAACTCGTTGGACATGCGCTCTGCTCGGAAGAGAAACGCTGTTGTTCTCGATAAATTGAAGTAACTGAGGCATCATCGTCGGAAGTTGAAGGAGGTGCAGTTCGTGCGGCAGGTGTGGTGGGACTGAATCTGTAGTTGCTGAAGTCGCTGGTCTGCGTCTGGGAGGAGGTGAAGGAGGATCATCTTGTTTTGTTGGTAGGACTTTATGACCGTTGTCTCGTTGATCGTCCCTAAAACTATGCATATAAGTCGACGAAGAAGTATCGACTTTGAATTTCTTCAAATTCGCATAATAATGATGGGTAGGGAAGTCGCTCCGTCGGATGGCATGTTCCACATACCGAGCCATCCTGACCAGATGAGATAAGGAGCATTGACAATTTGATCCCAAGCTGCCGTGGGATTGCCAAGAAGATAAGAAATAGCATCCTTGCCCATCTGAGAACTTTTGTTTGCATATTGGGGAGGATGTTGTAGCAAACAATAAAGTTTCAATCTATACTCAGGTCGAGTTCTCTAGAGAAAACAGAGTTCCTGTCGATTGGGTGTCACGGAAGACAAATTCCATCAACAACCACTCTCCATGAGTTGGTGGAGAAGCTATGTCCTTTCAGATAATGTTTTCCTTCTGCCCATACCTTCATTCCCAACACCTCTCCAATCAATTGTGGAGTGACCTTGATTTTAATGTTCCTGACCATAGTGTGAAATTCTCTCTGTCCATTATCAAGATCAACCAACTTTGATCCATTTTGATAAAACATTCTAACAGAGTGAAGACAATATCCTGTGGGGTCAGGAAAGTGCAGATTGGGGCAAGACCCGCATTGTCAATGATAGTCCCAAAAAAGTGCGGATCGCTCCCTTAAGCTTAAAGATTCACATTCCTTCACCAATGATTCCCTATTTTCAAAGTCTTGATTCTTTTTGAACTGATAAAATCTTGTGGGGGAAGCTGACTGGCTAGTGGCTCTCCAATTGAAATTCCTCGTAAACTTCCTCTTTTTCGCGCAACGCTCTACTTTTTGTTCTGAGAGGAGTATCTTCCATTGGAGCTTTTCCTTTCTCAGCAGCAGTAGGGAGGAGGCTTTGCCTTTGAAGCTTCAGCAGGGGCTTTCCCCTTTGACAAAGTAGGAGCAGTCGCTTCTACCAACAGCTCATCCCAATCGATGATTCAGTGTCAGATTCCGTGTCGGAATCATGTCTGCCTTTCAAGGTCTTTTTAGACTCTTACTAACTTGCCTTGTTGTTTTGGCATGAACCATTGCTCTCGAAGAAAGATTATCCAAGCAAAAGTCATTGTGACGAGTGTGACACCCCGGAATTTGGATTAGTCCTCTATATAAATGATATAATAGGACTAAATCTCTAACCCGGCTATAGCATTTTGGATGGTAGCAAGATCCAAGAGGAACATGAGAGTTAAGCGTGCTAGAGCTAGAGTAGTTCTAGGATGGGTGACCCCCTGGGAAGTGGGGCGTCACAGTTGGTATCAGAGCCATTCACCAGCCGGAAATGTGAGATGAGTCTCGGCTGAGCCAGGGTTATATAGCGGGTAGAGCGAGGCTCCCGGCTAATGACCGTTGTGAGTGGAGTGCAGCTCCTCACAAGGTCGGCTAAGGCTAGCGAGACGAGTCTCACATCGCCTGGTGCTTGTGAGTGTGCTTGAGCTGACGTGGACGTCAGGGCTTAAAGGGTGGAAGAATGTGACACCCCCGAATTTGGATTAGTCCTCTATATCAATGATATAATAGGACTAAATCTCTAACCGGCTATAGCATTTGGATGGTAGCAAGATCCAAGAGGAACTGAGAGTTAAGCGTGCTAGAGCTATAGTAGTTCTAGGATGGTGACCCCCTGGAAGTGGGGCGTCACACCGAGTGCTTGTGAATAAAAGATCCTGTGAGACAACAACTCAAGAACACGAAAAAATTGTTAATTTTCAAAAATTTGAAAAAATTGTACCCAAACAATCATTATCGTGTAGAGAGACTAGGGATCAAATTAGTTTTGCAAAAGAACTTTAAAAATAGATCAATTCCATGATTTTCAAAAATTCTCAAAATATGCCCTAAAACCGAAATTTTTGAAATCAAAGCCCAAAAATTCGTTTATAATGAGAAAACCTAGCATATAATCAAAACTAATCTACACAGAGTTCTTATTTCAAAAGAAGTTTGATCAAAAATCAATTACAAACGAAAAAGATACAAATTTTCTCTCACGTTTTGAGCAAAAACATGAAAAACTGTGAAAAACCGAGATTTTGATCAAAAGAACTCACTTTGATTCGAAGAAGATGAGTTGGGAAGGCTCCAAAATCTTTGATTTCTAGTGAGAGAAGGTCTGGAGGCTTAGAAACAAAAGATTGAAGTAAAGAAAATTCAAAACCCTTTTGTTCTATATAAAACCCTAGCCGCGGTCCGGACTGCCCGAAGAATCCAGTCCGGATCGGCTGCCCGCAGGATTTACCTGCGTTCGGGGTCCGGATCGGCTTGCCCAGTCCGGACCGGCTCCAAACTTTTTCTACAGAAAAATTCAGAAAAATTTCAGAAAATCCAGAAAAAGATTGTAAGCACTTTTGTGTATCAACTTTAAATGAAAATCATCGTTTCATATAACAAGAAATAGATTATGCAAAATCTATCAAAAATATTCAAATAACGAAACGAAAATTTATAAAAATTAAATCCCTTAAAGTTGAACAAGTTCAATCACATCTAACATGATCTTATGAGTAATGCCTTTATCAAATCATTAATTTGGTAAAGAAAATGAAATACCAAGATCAATAGATATTTGAAATTCCAAATATATTAGATAATGTATCTAGTCAATCTGTTGAAGAGAGTGGCTCTTTGAGCATCTTTCATTAAAAATTCCCACCTTATACCAACCTTGAAATTTGACAGAGTCAAGTATTTCAACGTGCATTTTGTTTAATCAAACTTGAAAAACCTTGCTTGGTATACATGTGGTAGCTGCACACAGCACTCGGATGACCGAGGTGGTAGCTCTTTCCTCCATGTGGTGGTAGTTTTCACACTCCTCATTGGGATGTAACTCTGTAGAGTCCTGGAGTTCCAATGCTTTTGAATACCTTCTTTTGTGATAGAGTTGTTAGGGAAGGTTTTCACTGTGTTTTCTGCAATGGACCGGCCTGGACCGCGGGTATTTTGCTGCGCTTGAGCTCGGAAAACGGAGAATGGCAAAGCGACCGGATTCGAATTCCGAATTACGGATCTCCCGGAATAGGGGTCAAAGCGTTTGCTTTCGAGTGGTGCATTAGAATCCGTGCTAAGTGGCCGGCACACTTTTCGAGGTGATCGGACTGGATACTTCTACGATCGGACGTTTCATCTTATTTCTGTCAGTGGGTTGTTTTATTTATTTGGTATTACCTCAACTTTCCCGTTTTTCGTTTTGGTACTGATTGAGTCCTTTTAGTCGTTAAGGGGGGGTTGAAGTTCGAGAATTTCTGGACTAATCGTTGGGGTTTGCGGGTATTTTTAGATTGTAGAGCTCGCAAAACGGTGAACGGAGGCGCGATCGGATTTGATTTCCGACTCCGGGATCTCCCAGAAATATTATTTGAAGTTTTCTATCAGCTTAGGGTGCATCGGAATGCGTGCCGGCGATCAGCACGCTTTCCGAGGTGATCCGGATCCTTCGTTCAATTTGTGAATGGCTAGGTGTGTTATCTGGGTTTAATTTTAAATTCTCTTCGTTTCGTTTAAGCCGACCGGGGGTGCGGAGAAAAAACCCCAAAACCCTTTTCCCCTTTTTCAAGAAACAGCGTAGGGATCGAGAGAGACGGGAAGAGAAAAGAAGGAACTGCTCCTTTTCTGCGGAACCGATCGAGCAAGGGCGGCCGATCCTCTTTCCTCCTCCTCCGCCGGCGGATTCAAGGTGAGTGGTTCGAGTTTTTTTTTCGGTTTTCCGTTTTGAGGGTTTCTTGTCGATGTCGCGGGCGATACGAGTTGTTAAACGGGAGGCCGCCGCCGCCGTTGTTAAACGGGAGGCCGCCGCCGCCGTTATCGTATCCACGGGGTCGTCGCCGTGGTCGCGTGGTCGCAACCGGAGCCGGAGAAGACGACGAAATCGGAAAATTACAAAAAAAACACGGTTTACTGTTCACGGAAGCCCAGCCCGCAGCCCGCGGTCCACGCTCCAGGCGTGGACCCGGCGCACGGATCGACCCTTCCGTTGGTGAACCCCGCTGCACCAAGCCCGGCCTGCATGAGGTGCACCGGCCCAGCCCGATCCGCGCGGTGCACGCATTGGGCGTGCACCCGGTGCGTGCCACCACAGCCGCGCGTGGTGAACCCGGTGCGCGCCATGCCCGTGCACCGGCCCGGCCCAAACCGCCTGGTGCACGCGCCCGGGGTGAGCCCGGTCTGCACCGCCGCCTCCACTATGCTGTGAACCTGGTCCACGCCTGGTTCCGTGCACCAGGGCTCAGAAAAGAGGCCCAGAAGCTTCGTTTTTAGCCCGTTTCGCGCCGTTCTTGAGTGTTTTCAACCACGACGATGTTTTTAACAATTAAATTTTTATTGTAGCGGCTCGGGCACACGGCGAGGGTATTTTGGTTGGAACTTCCGCACGTTTTCCCCTTCGGGCTTGAGGTGGGTTTTATTGTGGTGTCTAGCGCCGGTCTCCGGCAGTCTTTTACTCTTGATATTACATGTTATCGTTTTACTTTTGATATTACATGTTATCGTTTTACCTTTGATATTACATGTTACCGTTTCACTCTTGATATTACATGTTACTGTTCTACTCCTGATTATACATGTTAGAGGGGTACTTTAGATTTCACATGTCACCATTTTACTCTTGTTTATTAATCATGTTGCTACCGGGATAGCGGTTATAGTTTGCTCTTGATTACATATTATGATGCTAACATGATTGTGGTTATGGTTACTTTGCTCGAGGCTGCAGCACGCGCACCCGCGGTTTGGCCACCGCTAAGGGTGCGCTTTTCCGGAAAAGCGGTCTATGACCCGTGTATACCCACGAGGTGACGTAGTGGGGCCCCTTATTAGTTGCGGGGTTTGAGGCGCCGAGGTGCGAGCGGTGCGACCCGTCGGTTTAGTTGTCCGACGTGGTCGGGTTTTTACAGGTACGGCACGGCCCGTCGGTTTAGTTGTCCGACGGGGCCAGGTATTACAGGTACGGTACGGCCCGTCGGTTTAGTTGTCCGACGGGGCCGGGTATTACAGGTACGGTACGGCCCGTCGGTTTAGTTGTCCGACGGGGCCGGGTATTGCAGGATACAGGGGTACAGATTATCTCTTCACGCTTGGGAGGGCGGTTTCTCCGATTTGCTTTACGGTTTGATTTACTACTTTTCCTGCTCTATTGTTATTATTCGTCACTGACTTCCCACATCGTGACAGGGCCCAGACGGGGGGGGAGCGGTAGGCGACGGTGAGGACGGGGCAGGAGCTTCTGGGTCGCTGGGGACCCCGGACTGTATTTCCTCTTTTATCTTTACATTTCATTTGCGTTGTAGTCATTTGTGTGGTTCTCGATACCCTCGTGGGGTCGGTGTGGATGTCGGCATGCTTTATATTTGGTGGTCCTCGTATCTATTTATCTTTCCTTTTATTTCTGTTGGCCGTTTGGAAAAGAAAAAGTAAAACCAAAGAAAAGACTGCGAAAACCGTTTTTAAAATTTAAGTGTCGTGTGGGCACTGATTTCAAAACCCTGTGGATTTATGGATTGTGAAAATGAATTTCAAAACTTGTGTGCCGTGTGGGCACTGTTTTCAAAACCCTGTGGATTTATGCGGTTTTCGAAATGCGTTTTCAAAATCTGAGTGCCGGGTGGGCGCTTTTTCAAAGACTATGGATTTATCCTTTCAAATGGATCGGCCGTGCGTTTTAATAAAATATGGTATTTAGTTGTATGTTAGTGACTGTTGTGATTGAATGGTTGGTTGTGTTTGGAGCTTGTGCTCAATGCTACGCCGTGCATATACCGAGGAGACTCTGTCCGTTTGCAGAGAGATCCTGTATATGCGGCGGGTCTGGGCATGCGCCGGGGAAGAAGGGTTTTCCTTTTATTCAAAAAAAAAATTTATACGTCAAATGTTTGACTTTTGCGAACCGTTTCCGCTAAAACAAACCCCCGGGGCGTGACAGATTAAGATGGTATCAGAGAGGTTCTTTCAATCACAACAGTTAATGCCGACATCCGTGGGGATACCTCACTTGCCTACAGGTGAATGAAATGGGTAGGGCATAGGAAGGTAGAACGCGAGTGATCGAGGGAGGGGAGAGTCCGAGTCCTTTTCTCTCGCTAGGTGGTTCGTTGTTTTGTAAGTGAAGTCTAGGGCTGACTCTTGTTGTGTGTGTACAGATATGGCCCGTACCAGATCATCGGCCGGGGACGCGGAGGCAGATACGACGACGTCGACGGCCGGGAAAACTAGCTCCTACGGCAACAGATGCGAGAGTGCGGGGAATATTGAGTTTCTTTTCTCGATATGGCTCGGGTGGTAGCACAACCCACCGGTGGTTGTTGGTTTGTTGGCCGTCTGTCGGCCATGGGTAACCGGATAGCTGTTTGTCTAACTTGTACCTTTTGGGTTTCCTGGTGTTAAGTTACAGCGGGTAGTCGGTCGATTCCTTTTGCACCATGGGCAAGGTACTGGTGGGAATGAGGATTCTTCCCCTATGATCGTTACCCATAGTTCGGCTTTTCACCGTAACCACTGCGATTGGTTGTAGAGATCGTCGTGTTGGGTTCACGGGTGGCTCCTTTTAGTGGGGTTGTGGTGGTAAAGCTTTGGGTTGGGTTTCTGTTTTCTGCACAAGTGCTTCGGTTCGGTTGTCCTGCTGGTGGGTTGGCGTGTGATCCCTCGAGTGCGTTTAGTGAACCTAGGCAACTTTTGACACGGTTCTTCTCGCTGTTTTCGTTGCTTGTCTTCTTCCGACCCTTAGATTTCAGATGGATAGTCTTCAGTACCTGGAGGTCTTTGCTAAACGGACCTAGAGCTTAGATTTTCTTCTAGTTGGGAGTGTCACTGTTGGTCTAGAAGTTTACCGCTCGATTAGATGCCCGGTGCTTGGTGGGGCAACGGTTTGGGACCGAGAGCTAGTGGCAATTTAGAGCGTCGCACCCCGTCGGTGCCAGGACAGAAGTAGGACCTTACCTTGTGGGTTTTGTCGCCAGCTTCCCATGACTAACGCATAGCCTTGAGGCTTGGTGGGGAGCGTTGTGGATTGTGATCCTTTGGGGCTGGTGTGAGTCTAGGGGGGGGATCTGGCGACTACTCGGAGTTTTGGTACTGGTCACCTTCGGCTAGGAGGCCCTGTACGCAGCCCTTCTGTGGGATAGACCTTGTGGTAGGTCTTAGAGCTGAAACCTAACGTTAGTCTTGACCGTCGCCTCCGTAGGATGGATAGTCAGAGCGGGTGGTCCGGGTTGGTGGTTATGCTCCGAGCTTGTGGCCCGTGTTGGTGACGGGTGGAAGTGTCCCGTGTTGGGGACGGAGGGGAGCGGTCCGTATCGGTGGCAGGTGAGTTCATTGTTTTCAGGGGGGGGAGAATTCCTGGTAGTTAGTCACCCAGCCTGTTCTGTTGGCACCTCTTGGAGCCTTGTGGGGGGGCGTTAGGGTGGTTTGATTTCCTTGTTGTCGAGTTAGTCGTTTTGGACATTTAAAGTCTCCTCGTTACGAGTTGGGCGGCACGACTGGGGTACCTCGACGCACCGTGAGACTTTGTTGCCGACTTCTCAGCGCCGACTGAGGTGGGTTGCGGACCGACGGCGTCGTGACAGGAATTTTCGAGTTAGGAAGCAGGATACGACGAGGTGCTGGGAATGGAGTGGTTCACGAGGTACCAGGCGGATGTATAGTTACTCGGTCTCAGTGAGCCTAGCGACTCGACCTCTGCGTCGCTCACTGCCACCCCCGTTGTAGGGGTTTCTTCCGCCGTCCTCCTGATTGAATTGCCGGGAATACCCCCGAGCGAGAGGTCATCCCCTTTTTCAAGCTTTTACCAGGCACGAATAGGAGATTTTCTGGATAAAGGGTTCATCAGACCGTGTGTGTCGCCTTGGGGCGCACCCGTGCTTTTCGTGCGAAGGAAGAACGGAAGCCTACACCTACGCATCGACTACAGGGAGATAAATAAGGTTACAGTGAAGAACAACTCCAGAATTGACGACCACTTCGATCAACTATGAGAGGCACTTGCAGATTATTCTCCGGACTCTCAGGGACCAGGGGCTGTTTACTAAGTTTAAGAGATGTGAGTTCTGACTTCGCGAAGTGGGCTTTTTGGGACATACAGTTTCAGCAACGGAAATCGCAGAGGATATGAGCGGAACTACCCGACACACGATCAGGAACGGGCAGCAGTCGCCTTCGTCGTAAAGCTTTGGGAGACACCACCTTTTGGAGTTTATCGTGATGTGTTTTCGGATCGCCAGAGTCTTAAGCTTTGTTCACAGAGATGGATTTGATTTTGCGGCAGAGGCATTGGGTGGAGTTGCTAAAGGACTCGGCATGCCCACTCAGTATCACCCCGGGGAAAAGCAAGTGTAGTAGCAGATGTTTTGAGCAGGAAGGGTCAGACCGAGGGGGGGGGAAAATCGATGAGCGCGAGTACTCAGCGGGACCGGTACTATCGCACGACCTATTTTCCTTGATGATCAAGCCAACCCTTTTAGAGAAATCCTGGAGGGTCAGAAAACAGACGTACGGATACAGCTTATTTGAGACAAGACCCCCGGACCACGGAATCAACTTTTTAGCGAGCGCGAACGACGCAATACGTTTCCGAGGGTGGACTTGCGTGCCCAAGCTGCTAGTGTTGGAGGAAGAGTTACTGTCAGAGGCGCACTGCGCTCCTTTCGCGGCGCATCCAGGTGACACGAAGATGTACGAGAACCTCAAGCAAAAATTTTGGTGGACTAGAGACACTCGGTTGGTGTCGAACCTTTGACAAGTCTGCAACGAGCTCTAGAGACTAAACCACACTTCAGCACGGCGTTTCACCCCCAGACCGACGGACAGCCCGAGCGAGTGAACCGGATCCTCGAAGATGTGCTCTGAACCTGCGTACTTAATTTTGGGTGACGGATGGTCACTGCTTTTGAGCTTAGAGAGGACTTGAGCTTCGACGGAACACCGGTGCGGACCTTAGCACAAGAGGACAAAAAGGATTGCGCAACCGGACGATCCCCTATGGGAAAGTGCTGTGGAGCAACCAGAAAGAACGTGAAGCGACCTAGGAACGGGAGTCAAAGATGGAGGAGTGCTACTCAGTTTTATTCGTTGCGGACCAGGGTTAAGTTTCGAGGACGAAACTTGTTTTAAGAGGTGAGTGATGTAGAGTCCTGGAGTTCCAATGCTTTTGAATACCTTCTTTTGTGATAGAGTTGTTAGGGAAGGTTTTCACTGTGTTTTCTGCAATGGACCGGCCTGGACCGCGGGTATTTTGCTGCGCTTGAGCTCGGAAAACGGAGAATGGCAAAGCGACCGGATTCGAATTCCGAATTACGGATCTCCCGGAATAGGGGTCAAAGCGTTTGCTTTCGAGTGGTGCATTAGAATCCGTGCTAAGTGGCCGGCACACTTTTCGAGGTGATCGGACTGGATACTTCTACGATCGGACGTTTCATCTTATTTCTGTCAGTGGGTTGTTTTATTTATTTGGTATTACCTCAACTTTCCCGTTTTTCGTTTTGGTACTGATTGAGTCCTTTTAGTCGTTAAGGGGGGGTTGAAGTTCGAGAATTTCTGGACTAATCGTTGGGGTTTGCGGGTATTTTTAGATTGTAGAGCTCGCAAAACGGTGAACGGAGGCGCGATCGGATTTGATTTCCGACTCCGGGATCTCCCAGAAATATTATTTGAAGTTTTCTATCAGCTTAGGGTGCATCGGAATGCGTGCCGGCGATCAGCACGCTTTCCGAGGTGATCCGGATCCTTCGTTCAATTTGTGAATGGCTAGGTGTGTTATCTGGGTTTAATTTTAAATTCTCTTCGTTTCGTTTAAGCCGACCGGGGGTGCGGAGAAAAAACCCCAAAACCCTTTTCCCCTTTTTCAAGAAACAGCGTAGGGATCGAGAGAGACGGGAAGAGAAAAGAAGGAACTGCTCCTTTTCTGCGGAACCGATCGAGCAAGGGCGGCCGATCCTCTTTCCTCCTCCTCCGCCGGCGGATTCAAGGTGAGTGGTTCGAGTTTTTTTTTTCGGTTTTCCGTTTTGAGGGTTTCTTGTCGATGTCGCGGGCGATACGAGTTGTTAAACGGGAGGCCGCCGCCGCCGTTGTTAAACGGGAGGCCGCCGCCGCCGTTATCGTATCCACGGGGTCGTCGCCGTGGTCGCGTGGTCGCAACCGGAGCCGGAGAAGACGACGAAATCGGAAAATTACAAAAAAACACGGTTTACTGTTCACGGAAGCCCAGCCCGCAGCCCGCGGTCCACGCTCCAGGCGTGGACCCGGCGCACGGATCGACCCTTCCGTTGGTGAACCCCGCTGCACCAAGCCCGGCCTGCATGAGGTGCACCGGCCCAGCCCGATCCGCGCGGTGCACGCATTGGGCGTGCACCCGGTGCGTGCCACCACAGCCGCGCGTGGTGAACCCGGTGCGCGCCATGCCCGTGCACCGGCCCGGCCCAAACCGCCTGGTGCACGCGCCCGGGGTGAGCCCGGTCTGCACCGCCGCCTCCACTATGCTGTGAACCTGGTCCACGCCTGGTTCCGTGCACCAGGGCTCAGAAAAGAGGCCCAGAAGCTTCGTTTTTAGCCCGTTTCGCGCCGTTCTTGAGTGTTTTCAACCACGACGATGTTTTTAACAATTAAATTTTTATTGTAGCGGCTCGGGCACACGGCGAGGGTATTTTGGTTGGAACTTCCGCACGTTTTCCCCTTCGGGCTTGAGGTGGGTTTTATTGTGGTGTCTAGCGCCGGTCTCCGGCAGTCTTTTACTCTTGATATTACATGTTATCGTTTTACTTTTGATATTACATGTTATCGTTTTACCTTTGATATTACATGTTACCGTTTCACTCTTGATATTACATGTTACTGTTCTACTCCTGATTATACATGTTAGAGGGGTACTTTAGATTTCACATGTCACCATTTTACTCTTGTTTATTAATCATGTTGCTACCGGGATAGCGGTTATAGTTTGCTCTTGATTACATATTATGATGCTAACATGATTGTGGTTATGGTTACTTTGCTCGAGGCTGCAGCACGCGCACCCGCGGTTTGGCCACCGCTAAGGGTGCGCTTTTCCGGAAAAGCGGTCTATGACCCGTGTATACCCACGAGGTGACGTAGTGGGGCCCCTTATTAGTTGCGGGGTTTGAGGCGCCGAGGTGCGAGCGGTGCGACCCGTCGGTTTAGTTGTCCGACGTGGTCGGGTTTTTACAGGTACGGCACGGCCCGTCGGTTTAGTTGTCCGACGGGGCCAGGTATTACAGGTACGGTACGGCCCGTCGGTTTAGTTGTCCGACGGGGCCGGGTATTACAGGTACGGTACGGCCCGTCGGTTTAGTTGTCCGACGGGGCCGGGTATTGCAGGATACAGGGGTACAGATTATCTCTTCACGCTTGGGAGGGCGGTTTCTCCGATTTGCTTTACGGTTTGATTTACTACTTTTCCTGCTCTATTGTTATTATTCGTCACTGACTTCCCACATCGTGACAGGGCCCAGACGGGGGGGAGCGGTAGGCGACGGTGAGGACGGGGCAGGAGCTTCTGGGTCGCTGGGGACCCCGGACTGTATTTCCTCTTTTATCTTTACATTTCATTTACGTTGTAGTCATTTGTGTGGTTCTCGATACCCTCGTGGGGTCGGTGTGGATGTCGGCATGCTTTATATCTGGTGGTCCTCGTATCTATTTATCTTTCCTTTTATTTCTGTTGGCCGTTTGGAAAAGAAAAAGTAAAACCAAAGAAAAGACTGCGAAAACCGTTTTTAAAATTTAAGTGTCGTGTGGGCACTGATTTCAAAACCCTGTGGATTTATGGATTGTGAAAATGAATTTCAAAACTTGAGTGCCGTGTGGGCACTGTTTTCAAAACCCTGTGGATTTATGCGGTTTTCGAAATGCGTTTTCAAAATCTGAGTGCCGGGTGGGCGCTTTTTCAAAGACTATGGATTTATCCTTTCAAATGGATCGGCCGTGCATTTTAATAAAATATGGTATTTAGTTGTATGTTAGTGACTGTTGTGATTGAATGGTTGGTTGTGTTTGGAGCTTGTGCTAAATGCTACGCCGTGCATATACAGAGGAGACTCTGTCCGTTTGCAGAGAGATTCTGCATATGCGGCGGGTCTGGGCATGCGCCGGGGAAGAAGGGTTTTCCTTTTATCACAAAAAAAATTTTTTATACGTCAAATGTTTGACTTTTGCGAACCGTTTCCGCTAAAACAAACCCCCGGGGCGTGACATTTTTACACCTCTTTGCAACAGTTTGGAATCCTGACAGCAGCAACTTCGCAGAATTTTATCTTCACTTCTGGATATCGGATTTCGATGATTCAAGAGCCTATCGTGATATTTTTATTGGAATTTCTGAAAAATTATTTTCAGGTGAAATTTTCGTGGGAACAGTAACCCTGCATGCTGTTTTTTTTTGGGACCTATTGTTATGTGTAAATTGTTTATAATTGAGAGTTGTTGTTGTACCCAGGACTGTAAGAGCACTTTTTCTGTGCTCCTTGCGCTACGGGTCTGGGGAATTGTCGATTTCTGGTCTATTTATCTGTACCGTCCTGGACAGTTAGCGCGTTCAGGTGGGTGTTCCTGCTTTCAAAATCTATGGACTGCACTCTAATTCTACGAATGTAGTAGCATGCATGTTGGTAATATGAGATAAATAATCTGTTCAAACTGTATGTTAGTACCCACAGTTGATAATTGCTAAATATGATGATCTTATTGGAACTCTTGCAATATAAGAACCATTTAATCTGAGAACTTGTCTTAGCACATCTATTATGCATTGTATATCATACTCAGACGACTACAGTTAGATTTATGCATTGCTTTATGTCACGCCCCGGGGTCGAAACTGCGACCCGGGCTCGCCAACAGATCCGCCATCTGTACGAAAACTGCCGTACAGACGAAGCGTCTAACCTGCAGAAAGAAACATCTACAGTAAACAGATATCAGAGAGCTGAAAGTAAACTACTAAAAACTGTAATCCAAACACTGTACAACTGAAACAATACAATATCCATCTCCCAAATACGATCGTATACAAAGTCCTCTGATACAAAACTCAAAAGGGAGATATCTCCAATAAATACATCAGTGTACAACTCTCGATACAAGAATATCCTCACTACAACAGTCTCTCAAACTGTAAAATAAAGTACAACTCTATACCTCTCTACAAAGGTCTCTCAACAGAGGAAGAAGAAGTAAACTATCAACCGAAGCTCTCCTCTGAAGGGGTACCGCTACACTCCAACGACGGGTAGGGAACTAGCTCGCGACTCCCTCGCCTCGGTCCGAAGGATCAGCAACAGGAGCACAGGAACAGAAGAAGAAGTCCCTGGGGAAAAGACACCACGACGGGTGTGAGAACTACTTCCCACAGTAGTTCTCAGTGGGTGCCGTCAACAAGCCCAACGGTCTGCCCACCAAGTCTACCAGAGGTAAAAGATAACAGGCAAAGAAAACTGAACAAGAAAAGCTGGAACTACTCTACAGCTACCATGCCTCTATCTAGATACTCAAAAGTGGAACAGATGAAAGTAAATGAGACCACTCGCACCCAAGGTGCTCAATCGTCCCAATCGAACTGACTACCTCAAAGGTCCAGTCAAGCCCGCGCCTGTCGACTAGGAACGCTCCTGCCCACTACCACACATCCACATGAGGACGGGATTTACGTGGGGCGTCCTGTCCGACTAACTCATCCCTCGCGCAAAACTGCCTCAACAGGCCAACCATCGCATCCACTGCGGCATCTCAGGGGGCGCGGCCCCAACTGAGGAAAACGGCGCGGCATAGAGTAATCAACATTGGCATATGCAGGCTAGTCAAAATCCACGCTCACTCTCAGAACGGTAGGACTCAAGATCCCCAAATATCTCGCACAACAGTCGGAGCACTCTCGACGACTCAGCTGATCGGCTAACTCGAAACACGAGACACTAGCCTCTCCAACAGCTCGCAGCACAAAGCACACTGGCTGGAGATACTCCACAGCCAGGAACGACCCACAACTCAGGGTAACAAAACAGGTCGGACAACACTCAACGACCTGGGACCACCGTCAACCCCAACGGTTCCCAACAAGACGGACCGGAAGATACTCGACGGCCCGGGACTGCCGTCTACTCAACGGCTCCCTCCCACGACAGCGTAAAAGGAAACAAGACCTCTCGGGACTACCGTTTACCCAAACGGCTCCCCGCACAGATAAGCAACCCGCTACAACTACCAGACTCCACTCTGCTCCCAAGCAAGAGTGCAAAAGCATCCCACACTAAAAGCAAGTCCCGACCTCTCGGCCCACTACCCGGGCGAGAAACACTATGTCCAGGGATGAAAGAACAGTGTGGATGTCTAAGCATAAATAACCCTAGCCCAAGTGAGGGTTTTCTACTGGTCTGGTTACACATGCAACATATGACGGGGGTGCTAGGTCAAGTTCCAAGATAACTATATTAACAGATAATAAAGGAATAACAATTCCTACAATCTAGCATGCTACACAATGAAATAAGCTATCATGCATAGTCCTACAACAGTAGAAATACTGTACAGTCCATAAAACTTGGAGATAAGGCCACCCACCTCGATTTGCCACCAATTGCTCGTAGACACTTGCAATTGGCCTCCACGCGATCCGCACGCAAACGGGGCACGCCGCCGGAGTCCGCACGCAAAACGGAGCACGCCGCCGGAGTCCGCACGCAAAACGGAGCACGCCGCCGGAGTCCGCACCAGAAACGGAGTCTGCACATAAAACGGTGCACGGTGTCATGATCCGCACGCAAAACGGGGTCCGCACGCAAAACGGTGCACAGTGCCGGAGTCCGCACGCAAAACGGTGCACGGTGCCAGGATCCGCCCGCAAAACGGGGTCCGCACGCAAAACGGTGCACAGTGCCGGAGTCCGCACGCAAAACGGTGCACGGTGCCAGGATCCGCACGCAAAACGGGGTCCGCACGCAAAACGGTGCACAGTGCCGGAGTCCGCACGCAAAACGGTGCACGGTGCCAGGATCCGCCCGCAAAACGGGGTCCGCACGCAAAACGGTGCACAGTGCCGGAGTCCGCACGCAAAACGGTGCACGGTGCCAGGATCCGCCGCAAAACGGGGTCCGCACGTGAAACGGTGCACAGTTGGTCTAAAACAGTCTAAAAGAACGCTCCAAAAACTGTACAAAAATACAGTAAAACCAACACACGGGACCTACACGTTTGCGCCGCCGTCGCCGAAACGCTCCGCCGGGCGTCCTCGCACGCAAAACGGAGTCCACGACGCGCCGCCGCACCTCACGCCACCTCCCTCCTCACTCCCTCTCGCTCTCGGTGAAGAAGAAAAGGAAAGAAGGGAGAAAATGGCGGTGCGGGAGAGAAAGAAGAAGAAGAAGAAAAGGGGGAGAAGGAGGATGGTCCACGGCGCCGGTCCACGGAGCCGGTGCACCGCGTGGACCAATGGGAGCTCCTCAACCGGCCGGTCCACAGCCGGCGCGTGCGCCGGGCCACGCACGCGCCCGGGCGCCACGTGGCGCGCGGTAACGCGCCCGCCACACGGGCGCGTTACACCGCGCCCGCGGCAGGCGCGGGACACGCGCGCGCCACACGGGCGCGCGCCCCCGCGCCTGCGCGGGCGCCAACGGGGGCCCGCCACGTGGCGGCCCCGCGTGACCTGCGCCGAGGCGCGCGCTGCCCTGTCGCGTCCGTACGCCCGCCTCGATCCGCGCGCCGCCAAAGCCTCGGGATCCGCACGCCGCCTCGAAAAACGTGCCGCGATGCCTCGAAAAACGCGCACGTCATCCGGGCTCCAAATCAAACAAATAAATAGTCCATTCTTAGCGATTTCGCGCGCTGAATCCAAAAACGATGTCCGTTTCTCCAAATTCTCTCCCGAAAATTTGCCGAATGCCCACTCGATCCGATTTTCCGCGCCGGGTCCATTTTTAAAGTCCGATTTGCCAAATTCCAACTCTAAAAATTCCCGAAGGCGACCGGAGAGGTTAACCTTTATCCGGACTTCACCGGAGTCCAATTTTGACATCTGAATCGCGCGAAATCACTTCTAAACACCCGACGGGTCCTCCAATTTCCACGGGGTCTCCATTAAGCCCGAAGTCCACCACTTGTGTCCAAATTGCGCGCAACCCACGCAGGCCTCCAGTGATGCAACAAATCCCAAATTGCATCACAAATCCATTTCTTGGGCCCGACACGCGCACAAACACTCCCAACGGCCACTAAAAGCTGCCCAACAACCAGCAACTCCTACGCCGGGGATTCCGGGACCTCACATCCTCCCCCACTAAAAGAAAGTTTCGTCCTCGAAACTAAATCAAGCCCATCAGGAGTCAAGAATACCATGGCTAGGTATCTAACAATACGTCTCCAGCTCCTTAAACTCCACTCGCTCCTCGTGATTACACCGCAACAACAACAAGTACGGTATGACCCGATGTGCAATTCTCTCATCTCTCGAGCCAGAATTTGCAACGGGCGTCCCTCGTACTCCACTAATCACGGATCTCAAAGGGCCAAGTAAATCACGGGCGAGGAAAACACATCCCTACTGAGCTGAGACGTGGGAAACCACAGGGCTCCTCAAAAGGCTGGGGGAAACGGGAAAACCACAAGTGTAACACGCACCAAACCACAACATGCTGCCAACCTCAACAAGACGACCCGCAGCATACCCGCACATTCATCCAATAAGGAAGGGAATCCAAAAAGCTGGGGTCTTCACTTGGTTACTTCCCGATCCGAAACCACTCGAGTGGACTACACAATTGCAGGCTACCATCAAAAGGGATCCTCAAAAGGCACAATCTCGTGCCACAGTTGGTCGCTCAACAAGCTACCATAACCCCAACGGACCCGCGGGTCGAAGTCGAGCCCTCAACTACAAGAGAACACCCTGACGGGATTCGAACCGTCGGTGAAAGGGACTGAAAACTGGCTCGCAAGGCGATCATAAAGCTGATGCCCAACTCGCGATCAAAAGTCCGAAACATCCCCAAAAGACTATCACCGTTGTGTACCAACAACGTGGCATCACTGCCGTGCACCCACGGCGTGGCATCACTGCCGTACTGTAGTAACCGCAGGATTAAAATAATTACTTGGGTCCACCTTTGGTTTTATTTATTTCCAATTAGACCCGGAGGGTGATCCATAATTTCTTGTTCCCGGTCAGACCGTCGGGACTCGCGGGTATTTTTAGTTAATAAAGCTCGCGAAACGGAGAATGGCGGTGCAATCGGATTTGAATTCCGACGTCGGGTGCTTCCAGAATAGATTCCGGAAGTTGGCTAACGATTCAGGCAACCAGCACGGTTTTTGAGGCGGACCGGACCCCGGTTCTACCCGTATTAATTACCCGCGTTGATTTAAATTTGGTTAATTCCCATTTCTAACCGCTCCCGCTTCCTAACCGCTCCCGCGTTTTCCCGTCGACTCCCCCCGAACCGCTCCCAACTCCCCACCACTTTTTCCCCCCACGACTTCCACTAACCGCCCTAACTTCCCCCAACTACCGGCAACTCCCCTTAACTTCCCCTGCGTACAAAACCCCAAAGGAACGAAAAAAAAAAAGAGGAAACCCAATTCCCCAAACTTCCAGTTTCCCAACCGAGCGTACCCTTTCCCCAATCGATCGAGAGGAGAAGCAAGGCGGAGTGGGTGAGGAGAAGGAAGATCGCCGGCATACCTTTCACCCAAGAACAGGACGATCATCCCCTAGATCAACCCTAGCCGACGAAACCAAGGTGAGCTTAAGTTAAGGTTGTATTTAGCAATTCTTGGTCCCTTCTTGGAAGAGGGAAGAAGAAGGGTCGGCAACACCACCGGAGCCGGCGCACGCGGAGCCGCGCTTGCGGGAAGCGCCGCGTGCGGGCGGCGCTCGCATGCGGGCAACGCAGCATGCGGGCGGCGCCGCTGCGGGCGGCGCCGCATACGGGCGGCGCCGCATGCGCCCGCATGCGGACAGCACCGCATGCGGGCGGCGGCGCCCGCACCCGCACGCGGCAGCGCCGCGTGCGGGCGGCGCCCGCACCCGCCCGCGCGCGGGCAACTCCGCGCGCGGGCGGCGGCGCCCGCACCCGCACGCGGCCAGCGCCGCGTGCGGGCGGCGCCCGCACCCGCCCGCGCGCGGGCGGCGGCGCCCGCACCCGCACGCGGCCAGCGCCGCGTGCGGGCGGCGCCCGCACCCGCCCGCGCGCGGGTAAATCCGCGTGCGGGCGGGCGGCGCCCGCACCCCCGCGCGTGGGCAACTCCGCGCGCGGGCGGCGGGCGCCCCGCACTTGCACGCGGCCAGCGCCGCGTGCGGGCGGCGCCCGCACCCGCCCGCGCGCGGGTAACTCCGCGTGCGGGCGGGCGGCGCCCGCACCCACCGCCGCGCGGGCAACTTCCCGCGCGGGCGGCGGCGCCTGCACCCGCAACGCGGCCAGCGCCGCGTGCGGGCGGCGCCCGCACCGCCCGCGCGCGGGCAACTCCGCGCCGCGGCGGCGCCGCGCCTCCATGCGGGCAATGCCGCATGCGGGCAGCGGCGCCCGCACCCGCCGCGTGCGGCATTTCCACGCACGGGCGGCGGCACCGCACCTCCATACGGGCAGCGCCGCACATGTGCGGGTGTTCCAGTCCTTTTAGCCTGACGGAGTCCTGAGTTACCAATTCCTGTATCACAGGTGCGTGGAGGTCAGGGCGGACCCACCAAGATGCAGAGGAGCCTAGTGTCGGTCAGGAGCGCGACAACGATAAAGGTGGGTTTTTCTCCCGAGGTTTAGAAATGTTAGTGTTCCGGGGAGGATGTTAAATATTATGTTGACCTGTACTAACACTGACGGCTTCTATGATTTACTATATTACCCCGTGTTTGTTACTATGCTCGAGTGCGACACGCGCATCGCGGTTTGGCCACCGCAAAGGGTGCTCTTTTCCGGAAAGGCGGTCTCTGACCCGTGTTTACCCACGAGGTGACGTAGTGGGGCCCCCGTAGATGTGGGTTTGAGGCACAAAGGTGTGAGCGGTGCGACCGTCGGGATTGGATCCCGATGAGGTCAGGTGTGTAAAGGTGTTACAGGGGTAAAGGTGATAAAAGTGTTACAGGTATTACAGGTATTACAGGTGTTACAGGTGTTACCCGTTTGAGAGGAGTGGTTGCTCCAGCTAGACTTACTTTATGGTTTGGTACTACTTTACTGCTTTAGTACTTCTTTTATGATAGTGTCGCTGACTACCCACTCTGTGACAGGTACCTCCAGGGGGTAGAGGTAGGCGACGGTGAGGCCGAGGTGGTAGCAGTCGGGCCGAGGGGGCCCTAGTATGCTGTTTTATTTACCTTGCTCTGCATTTCATTTGGAACTGTAGGTTATTATGTGGTTCTCGATACCCTCGTGGGGTCGTGTGGATGTTGAGTACTTTCATTTCCTTTACGCATTACCGTTTCCTTTATTATTCCCGGTCGGCCGTTTTCTAAACAAACCAACTAGAAAGCAAAAGAAAAAGGACTTGTAAACTGTTTCCAAAAACCTCAGGCCGTGTGGGCCTGTTTTCAAAACAGTGA
Organism: Tillandsia fasciculata; assembly: GCA_029168755.2. Taxonomy (NCBI): domain Eukaryota; kingdom Viridiplantae; phylum Streptophyta; class Magnoliopsida; order Poales; family Bromeliaceae; genus Tillandsia; species Tillandsia fasciculata. The sequence continues at coordinate 367,619 of JAQOTM010000123.1, forward strand.
GTTTTATACTTTCAACTTGACTGGCCACGGGTGTTGTTTAATCTTCATGCACCGTACCACCTCGAACTGTTGTGATTAAATGGAAAATGATTGCTTGTGTTTGACGGTGGTAATAGCCGCGACGCCGTGCATATACAGAGGAGACTCTGCCCGATTTTCAAGTAAATCTGTATATGTGGCGGGTCTGGGCATGCGCCGGGGAAGGAGGTTTTAAAGAAAAAATTTTGTACGCACCTTACGCTTACCTTCGTGTACCGTTTCCGCTAAAATTAAAACCCCCGGGGCGTGACAGATTTAGATGGTATCAGAGAGTTTGCTTTAATCACAACAGGGACGGCCCAACATCCACCGAGACATCACACTTAACTACGAATAAATGAAATATGCAGGGTTTAAGGGTTAGGACGTGAGAGAACGGGGAGGGGATTAGTAGATAACGTTTTTTTTCCTTCTTGATATTACGGTGGTTCTTTCTAGCGGAGTTGAGTGCTAAGTCTGGGTGGTGTGTCTGTACAGACAATGGTCCGAACCAGAGCATCGGCAGAGGATGTAGGGGCGGATGCGACGACACCAGCGGCTGCAGAAAACCAGCTCCTGCGGCAACAATTGAGGGAGATGGCGGGCAGTTGACGATCCTTACGGAACATGTGCGTCAACTGACGCAACAGCCACCAGTCACTCCTGCCCCTCCACAGGGACCGATTTCACGGGCCAGCACCGCAAGCGACCGGGGCTGGGGTAGGGGCAGCCCCTCTACCGGCAGCAACGGCCGGACTAGCACCTACCCAGACCACGGCGCCGACGGCAGCACCTGCAACAGCGCCCGCCAGGGCCGGCGCGGGGACCCTCGGCGGGAGTACCTCCGCGGCCGCCGCCACCGCTGGGGGAGGGATGGTACGCGAACGGAACGGGAACGACGAGGGCCAACCTGGCGGATTTTATGAAATTCGAACCGCCCACGTTCGAGGGGGAGACGACTGATCCCTGGGTCGTCGAAAAATGGGTAGGATCGATGGAAAAGTTGTTCGAGGACCTTATCATCGAGGACCCCGAGAGCGTCCCCCTGGCAGTTCACTTTTTGGAGGGAACGCTCGTCTATGGTGGAAAACGGTGCGCCCTGACCCCACCACGGGCACCGTGCTTCTATCATGGACGACGTTCAAACAGGAATTGTTTGGGGCCTTCTTCACCAATAGCGTCAAGAAGAAACTGGAGGACGACCTAAACCACATTCAGCAAGGGAACAAGACGGTTATGGAGTATCAGCGCGAATTCGTGCGCTTGGCAAATTGCGTCCCTTTGTCATAAGGGACGAACCCCACAAGGCGCAACTGTTCGTGGATGGATTGCGAAGTGATATATTCCAGGTGGTTCAGGCCGCTGACTTGCATACGTTCCAGAAAGTGGTCGATCGGGCACTGTTGTAGAGCGTGGGTTCGCCGTTACCCGTGCTAGGAAGGAGGCCTCGACATATCATGAAGACAGGAAGCGGCAGCAGCAGAGCTACGGGGGGGGACCAACTGCAGGGAGCCGGCCCCCCAACGGTGGAGGACACCGTCGGGAGCACGGAGCGCACCTACGGGAGAGCCGGAGGCCAAGAGACAGGCCTTGTGTGATCTGCGGGGGAGCGCACGAGTGTTGGAGTGTCCCCAGAGAGGCGACCATTGCTTCCGTTGCGGCAAGCAGGGGCACTTCCGCCGCAGCTGCCCCCTTGTCGTGGGATCAGCCTCCTCCGCCGCTTCCACGCCTTCACCACAACTCACGGGGCGGGGGAAAAGCTCCTATGGGGTCGACCTCTAGGACCCCGGCTACGCGGCGTGAAGAGGATAGGCACCTCAACGGGTGGGCGAATTTATTCCATGGGCCGCCAGGATCGGACCCGCGGCGACGTACTCGCAGGTATAACTTCTGTTTCAAATTTCGTTCTAGAACCCTCTTTGATACTGGAGCAACGCACTCGTTCATTTCCCGCGATTACGTATTCTCACACGACCTCGAGGAAACACCTCTCCAAAACTGTTTGACAGTTCAGACAGCGGGTGGGACACTAGAGGCGACTAGTTAGTGGCCACCTGCCCGATTAAGCTGGGGCGACTGCATTGCCCTTGGGATTTAGTGGTGATTCCCCTGAAAGAGTATGACGTTGTTCTGGGCATGGACTGGCTCTCAAGTACCAAGTACTTATTGACTGCGAGAAGCGGATGGTGCAATTACAAGAGCCAAGTTTCCCTAAGAATGCGTATTTGGCGTGTAAGAGCACCTCCTTCCCGGCGGTCATCTCAGCGGCTCGAGCAGGAGTCTGGTAGAGGGTGGGTGTGTGGCCTACTTAGCGTCGGTGGATCTGGTTACCCGCCCCTCGATGACACCTTCAGATATCCCAGTGGTAGGGGAATTTCCCGATGTTTTTCGAGGGAGCTGCCCGGGATACCCCCTGAACGGAGGTGGTATTTCCCATTGAACTCTTGCCCGGTACTCAACCTATAACAAAGGCGCCCTACCGAATGGCCTTCACGGAGTTGAAGGAGTTGAAGGCGCAACTGGAGGACCTTTTGGACAAAGGGTTTATCAGGCCGAGTGTGTCACCCTGGGGCGCACCGGTGCACTTCGTACGGAAGAAAGATGGAAGCCTGCGACTCTGCATTGACTACAGAGGAATAAACAAGGTCACGGTGAAAAACAAGTACCCTCTGCCCAGAATTGACGACCTCTTCGACCAACTTCGAGGAGCGACGGTCTTCTTCAAAGATTGATCTGCAGTCAGGCTACCACCAGCTCCGGGTTCGGAACGAGGACGTTCCGAAGACCGCATTCCGGACCCGGTATGGCCATTACGAGTTTACGGTCATGCCATTTGGACTTACGAACGCTCCCGCGGTCTTTATGGACATGATGAACCGGATCTTCAGACCGTTTCTTGACCGGTTCGTGGTGGTCTTCATCGATGACATACTAATCTATTCATCCACCGATGAGGAACACAAGGACCATTTACGAACAATTCTCCAAACCCTCAGAGAGCAGAAGCTGTTCGCGAAGCTCAAAAAGTGTGAATTCTGGCTACGCGAAGTGGGGTTCCTGGGGGCATGTGATCTCGGCGAAGGGAATCGCCGTGGACCCGAAGAAGTGGAATCGGTGATTGATTGGCAGCCGCCCACGACGGTAAAGAGATCCGCAGTTTCTTGGGGCTGGCGGGGTATTATAGACGTTTTGTCGAGGGTTTCTCGAAGATTGCGGCCCTTTAACCGGTTGACCAAGAAAGGAGAAAAGTTCGTGAATGGACGACCAAATGCCAAGAAAGCTTTGAAGAACTCAAAAGAAGGTTAACAATGGCACCAATTCTTGTACTACCAACCCACGGAGAGGACTATGAAGTGTACTGCGACGCTTCGAGAATCGGCCTTGGGGGTGTTTTAATGCAGCAGGGGAAGGTGATAGCCTATGCGTCTAGGCAACTAAAAGACTATGAGAGAAAATACCCAACACACGACTTGGAGCTGGCTGGCGGTGGTCTTCGTCCTGAAGTTATGGAGACACTATCTCTTTGGTGTTCATTGTAACATCTTCTCAGATCACCAGAGTCTTAAATACCATCACCCAAAAGGAACTAAAACCTGCGGCAGAGGCGGTGGCTTGAGTTACTGAAGGATTACGACCTAACAATTCAATACCACCCTGGGAAAGAAAAGGCGTGCTGGTAGCGGACGCTTTGAGCAGGAAGGGGCGACGGAAGGGGAATCAGCAGGTGCGATAACTGAGGCAGAACAGTTGATCGCAGAATTCTCACGACTAGGGTTGGAAGTTAGTGCCAGCAGGCACGGTTGCGCAACTTCTAACCTTGGTGGTTAGCCAACCTACCTCGAGCAGATACGAGCGGGGCAGCAGGCGGACTCTATTTACAGCTCGTAAGAGACAAGATCGCACTGGATCGGGAAGGAGCTTTTTCGGCAGAAGACGACGGCACCTCACGATTTCGCGGACGGATCTGCGTGCCGGATACCCCGGCAATTGAAGAAGGAAATTCTATATGAGGACACAGAGGCCCCTTACGCAGCGCATCCAGGAGGCACAAAGATGTACAAGGACCTCAAACAGACCTTCTGGTGGCCCCAAGATGAAGGCGAGATGTGACTCGATAGAAGCTCACTGCTTGGTGTGCCAACAGATAAAGGCGGAACATCACACGGCCGGCGGGCAAGTTACAACCCTTACCGATACGGGAGTGGAAACTGGGATCATATCACCATGGACTTTGTCACCGGATTTCCGCACGCTCACAACAAGGACATGACAACAATAGGGTCGTGGTGGACCGGCTAACCAAGTCAGCGCACTTCCTGCGATTCACACAACTTGGCACCAGGGAGCGGTTGGCCCAAGTCTACCTCAGCGAGATTGTGAGATTACAGGAGTACCGGCATCGATCACATCAGACAGAGACACGCGTTTCTATCACAAAGTTTTGGCAGAGTCTGCAACGAGCCTTAGGGACCAAGTTGCAGTTCAGTACAGCTTCCACCCTCAGCACAGATGGGCAGTCAGAGCGAGTGATTAAGAGTTGAGGGCTGCTGAGGCGCTGTGTACTTGATTGGGGAATCGGTTGGGAGCGTTACTGCCACTTGTAGAATTTGCTTACAACAATAGTCTACCAGGCCAGCATTTCAGAGGCACCCTACGACCCAGCCTTATACAGGGAGACGCTGCCCGATCCCCGATCTGTGGGGACGACTTGGGAGATACGAAAATTTTTGCGGACCCGATTTTGGTGGAGGAAACAGACGGAAGGCCCCTGCGCCTCATAACGACACGCGATTACTAACCGCCAGAGTCGACA
>JAQOTM010001823.1:0-26253 GCA_029168755.2 Tillandsia fasciculata
AATACGAATGGACTCGAGTCTAGCTACAGGGGCGAAGGTTTCATCAAAGTCTATACCTTCTACTTGAGAATAGCCTTGAGCAACTAACCTTGCTTTGTTCCTGATGATAGTACCTTCTTCGTTTTTCTTGTTCTTGAAGATCCATTTGGTACCTATCACATTGTGTTGCTTCGGAGGCTTCGTCAGTTCCCAGACTTTGTTTCGCTCAATTGATGGAGCTCTTCCTGCATTGCTTTAATCCAATAATCATCTTGGAGAGCTTCATCAATTCCTTGGTTCGATTTGAGATACATAGCATGCAAATCCGCAAACCAATTGTCTCCGTGTTCTAACTCCTTCTTGTGGATCTCCAATTATGTTCGATTCAGGGTGATCCTTGGAGATGCGTAACGTTTGAGGTAGAGGAGTAGGCGGAGGTACACGAGATGATTCCTGCACATCAGATAAGCTTGAAGAACCGTTAGATGCATCAACATTATTATCGAAAGAATTGTTAGAAGAAGATGCATTAGCAGGTGTATCATCATCAAGAGAGATATCGAGGGTAGATTTTTCAGATTCAAAATGAAAAGCTTCATCTACCTTAACATTTATCGATTCTACGATCGTCTTAGATTCTAAGTTAAAAACTCGATATGCTCTGCTGTTTGTAGAATAACCTAAGAAAATCCCTTCGTCACTTCGAGAGTCAAATTTTCCAAGATTTTCGCGATCACGCAAAATAAAACACCGACTCCCAAAGATACGAAAATATTTGATGTTAGGTTTTCTACAAAACCAAAGTTCATATGGTGTATTCAAAGTCCCCGGGCGCAAATACACGCGATTGATAACATAAACAGCAGTGTTCACCGCTTCAGCCCAAAAATAAAAGGTAAGTTCCGGCTGTGAAGCATAACACGTGCCATTTCCTGTACGACCCTGTTTTTGCGCTCGACTACACCATTTTGTTGAGGTGTGTAAGGTGCGGAGAATTCATGTTTAATGCCTTTAGAAGTGCAAAAATCAATGAATTTGGAATTTATGAATTCCCCACCTCTATCACTCCTAACTCGAGTAATCCTTTCATTCTTTTCTATCATAATACGATTGCAGATTTCGAGAAAAGAATCAAAGGTATCAGCTTTTCTTTTAAGAAAGCTACCCAAGTATATCTAGAAAAATCATCAACCAACAAGAAAATATACCATTTACCTCCCAGAGATGGTTGACGAGTTGGCCCCATTAAGTCCATATGCAAAAGTTCCAAAGGCCGTTTTGTACCTATGTGGTTCAAATTCTTGTGTGCAGTCCTAGACTGTTTTCCCTTTTGGCAACCGCCACACACAAGGTTTTGTTCAAAAGAAAGTTTCGGAACCCCCTTGACCACATCTTTATTTGAAATTCTAGCAAGTTCCTTAAAGTTTATGTGACCTAGCCTTTCATGCCAAAGTGTTTCATTTTTCAAAGATGCTAGGTTACATTTTTCAGAAATCTTAGAAGGAACTACATAACAATTGTTTTCTGATCTAACCCCCTTTAAAAAGAAAGCATGGTTCATGTCAGTTACAGTGCATTTATCAGATGAAAAATTAACTGAATAACCACTATCACACAGTTGACTTATGCTTATGAGGTTAGTCTTAAGGCCATGAACAAATAACACATTATCTAGAACCGGGCCATCTGGAATAGCTACCGTTCCCTTTCCAACAATTTTGGAAGACCGACCATCTCCGAAAACAACAAGTCCTCCGGAGTTTTTCTCAAAAGTTTGAAAACAGTTTTTATCGCCGGTCATATGACGGGAACACCCGCTATCCAGGTACCAAGACGAACTATCATATGCATGCAAGGAAACATTGGTAGCAAGACAAGGGAAAATTTCACCTTTGCGCACCCAAACCTTTTTGGAATGCGTCGGTAATGGTCGTGAAGTTGATTTCCTAGGTGAGAGCGTCTTGCTTGAAGAATTGCTGCTCCTTGATGATGTCGTCTTGAGCGGTGTACTACCAAGGCTCTTTTCCTTGATGAATTGAGTTGATTTTCGAGGAATAGCCTTTTTGGTAGTCATTGCAAGAGGTGCTTGAGGTGTGCGTTTGGCTTCCGTCTTGCAATTTCTTCTTATGTGCCCTGAAATGCCACAACGAAAACATACCTTGGTTCTTGTCGATTCCGAGGAAGATGTAGTAGGTTGTTGTCGTTGCTTGTCGTGAACACCGGTGTCGGAGGAGGAGATACCGACTGAGGCACAAATACTGTACCACTCGAACTTGGAATGTCTCCAGTTTGAGTGTATCCGAGGCCGAACTTATTTCTTTGACCGAGACCAAGAAGTCTGTCCAACTTACTCCTTCCAGAAGAAAATCTCTTTAAGTCATCCTTTAGTTGGCGTATGGTCTCCGTCATTTCCAATTTTTCCTGTCGAGCCTCGCCGTTGAGCTTCAAGAAGTAATTCGCTTTGTTCACCATATCCATATAACTCTTCTCGAGTTGCTCATTGGACTCTTGAAGGGAAACATTTGTTTAATCAGATTGTCCCTTTCCACTTCAAGATCGGTTGAGATAGAGGTTACCCTTTTTACTTCATCTTCAAGATCCTGTAATCTCTCTTTCAACCCCTTGTTTTGCTTAGCCAGTTTCTTTGAATCCCTCAAAAGCTTATGGTAGGCTAAAACAAAATCTTCACCTTCCGAATCATCTGATTCATCGTCCGTTGCAATCTTTTCAACAGTGGAGTTGGACAAGGAATCGGATGTACTTGCCATTAAGCACATGAAGGGTGAAGATGTAGTGGACGCGTGGAAAGCTGTCGCGTTGTCTTCTTCATCACTTGAGGATGACTCATTTGACGTGGAGTTGTCATCCCAAGTAACGACTTGCATCGCTTTCTTCTTTGCCGGATTCTTGTTGGGACACTCCGTTGCAATGTGGCCGTAGCCTCGACATTTGAAACACTGAACTTGTCCCTCAGAACTTTTCTTATCCTTTGAGAAGTTCTCTTGCTTCTTGACTTGTAAGTTGAAGAACCCTTGCCTTTCTTCGACTTTCCGAAGGATGGAGTTTTGCTTGAATTTCCCCTTCGAAAGTTGCGGCGAAACTTCCTTGTCAAGAGAGCGAGCTGCTTCTCAAAGTCCTCCATAGAAAGGTTCTCGTCGTCGTCCGAGGAGGATGAATCCGCGTCTTCTTCTTTAGTTGATTTCAATGCGTAACCTGAAGACTTAGAAGAGGATGCCTTTCCAGAAGAATAGTTAGTAGGAAAAGTCATTTCATAAGTTTGTAAAGCACCTACTAATTCTTCTACACGCATTTCGTCCGGGTGTTTAATTGTTTCAATGGCTGCGACCTTCGGGCGAAATCGTTCAGGAAGAGTTCTTAGAATTTTTCTTACAACTTTAAATTCTGGAATCTTCTCTCCCAAGTTAGCACATGAGTTCACGATGTCTTGCAATCGTGTGTAATAGTCAGTGAAGGATTCATTCTCTGCCATAGAGATAGAGTCAAACTTGCTCGTGAGCATTTGCAGTTTCTGAATCTTCACTAGGTTAGTTCCCTCATGCGTAACTTGAAGAACATCCCAGATTTCTTTCGCAGTCTCACATGCCGAGACGCGAGAGAACTCAGTTTGTGACAAAGCATTAAATAGAGCATTAATTCCTTTGCCATTGTAAGAAGATAAGTCTATCTCTTCCTTGGTCCATTTCGACCTAGGTTTTAAGGTGCGAACATCATCTAAAATTTCAGTTGGATTAGACCATCCTAATTCAATTGATTGCCACACCCTTTCGTCGATGGAAATTAAAAAGGCTTTCATCCGTACTTTCCAGTACGCATAATTTGTTCCATCAAAGAAAGGGGGTCGATTGATGTTTCCACCTTCAACCATTGTTTACAACCCTATTCCCGCTCTGATACCACTTGTTGGGTTTAGGTTAATAAGGATCTAAATAGGGGAAAAAACACCTAGAGGGGGGTGAATAGGTGTAAACAATAAACACTCAAAAAATCATTGCGCATAAAACCCAATGCGGAAAAATAAAAGAACACGCAAGATTTTTACGTGGAAAAACTCCAAACCGGAGTAAAAAACCACGGGACCGATAACACGGCGAAATCCACTAGAATTAACACACGTACAAGGTGATATAACGTACTCACAGACGACTCAACCTTTTACCATACGCTCCTAGTAGATCTTCCCGCTCGCTCCACGACGCTTCTCGAATCCACGATCCGCGCCCAACGCTGAATCCACAGCGTCCAACGTCGAGTCCACGACGTCCACCGAATCCACGGTCTTCACCCAATGGCACGCTTCGAATCCACGAACGTACCTCGCTCCGAATCCACGAGAGCGGTAACACCTTGAATCCACAAGGCCACGCGAGTCCACGCGCCGATTTTGGGGTAAATCGTTGTTTGTTTGGGTGGTGATGATCCGCCGAATACTTAGATCAAAGATAGATCGGAAATACCATCTAAGTATTCATTGATTTGATTCTACTCAAAATGTGAGTATGAAAACCTAGAATCAAATCAATCAATATAGATGAAGAAACATAGAATAGATCTAATGATTTCCTTTCTTCTCTATATGTGGATCTAAGGCCGTATAAAATGATATTTGAAAATGACGGCTCTGTTTGGATGCCCTAGAAAAATGACCATAGGGCTATTTATAGGTTAGAAACCCTAGGAAGAATATCGGATCAAAAACAAACTTTTCTGGAAAGTTTACCGACGGCGATCCGGATTGGATTTGGCGATCCGGATTGCAGAAGCACAAAAGACGGTTTCCAGAAAATTCCTGTTCGGGATCCGGATCGTAGTCCCCGATCCGGATCGTTCATACAGTTTTACCAAAACACAATGTTCGGGATCCGGATTGCAATTCATGATCCGGATCGTTCAAGCAAACAGGTAAAACTGTGTTCGGGATCCGGATCATGGAATGCTACGATCCGGATTGAACCAGTGTATGAACGAACACCCTTCGGGATCCGGATTGCAATTTCTGATCCGGATCCTGAACATGTCCCATGTCCAGTTTTTGATGTTTAAGCAATTAAAACCTCTTCCAGGTGTTTCTACACTATAAGAAGTATTCGGATCAACAAAATTCTTTAGTTAAACGTACCTGATCCTTTTGAATTCTTCTTTCTTGAGATTGAGGTATACGATCCAAAGTTTCTTCATCTTCAATCTTCAAGACTTAATACATTCACGAAATACGCCAACTCAAATTCCGTAACACCAAGTCCCTTATGGCTAGTTCCCATTGGAGTTGGAAAATCCTTAGAATTTTCTAGATCAAATTTCCTGACCAACTCCAAAGCATACTTGGATTGACACAAGTGAATTCCTTCATCGTTTTGTTTAACTTGTAATCCAAGAAAATAAGTCAATTCGCCCATCATGGACATCTCAAATTCGCTTTCCATGGTCTCCGCGAATTTGGAAGCATCATTATCTCTTGTTGCGCCAAAAACAATGTCATCGACATAGATTTGAGCAACTATGAAATTGTTTTGATAATGCTTCACAAAGAGAGTCCTGTCAGCTCCCCCTCGAGTGTAGCCCTTTTCCAAAAGGTGCTTTGTCAACCTTTCGTACCATGCTCGCGGTGCTTGTTTCAGACCGTAAAGAGCCTTTTTCAGACGAAAAACATGGTTAGGTAGTTTATGATCCACAAAACCTTTCGGTTGAGCCACATAAACTTCCTCATTTAAAAACCCATTTAAAAAGGCGCTCTTAACGTCCATTTGAAATAATTTGATTTTAAAATGACAAGCAATCGCAAACAATATACGAATGGACTCGAGTCTAGCTACAGGGGCGAAAGTTTCATCAAAGTCTATACCTTCTACTTGAGAGTAGCCTTGAGCAACTAACCTTGCTTTGTTCCTGATGATAGTACCTTCTTCATTTTTCTTGTTCTTGAAGATCCATTTGGTACCTATCACATTGTGTTGCTTCGGAGGCTTCGTCAATTCCCAGACTTTGTTTCGCTCAAATTGATGGAGCTCTTCCTGCATTGCTTTAATCCAGTAGTCATCTTGGAGAGCTTCATCAACATTCCTTGGTTCGATTTGAGATACATAGCATGCAAATCCGCAAACCAATTGTCTCCGTGTTCTAACTCCTTCTTGTGGATCTCCAATGATGTTCGATTCAGGTGATCCTTGGAGATGCGTAACGTTTGAGGTAGAGGAGTAGACGGAGGTACACGAGATGATTCCTGCACATCAGATAAACTTGAAGAACCGTTAGATGCATCATTATCATCGAAAGAATTGTTAGAAGAAGATGCATTAGCAGGTGTATCATCATCAAGAGAGATATCGAGGGTAGATTTTTCAGATTCAAAGTGAAAAGCTTCATCTACCTTAACATTTATCGATTCTACGATCGTCTTAGATTCTAAGTTAAAAACTCGATATGCTCTGCTGTTTGTAGAATAACCTAAGAAAATCCCTTCGTCACTTCGAGAGTCAAATTTTCCAAGATTCTCACGATCACGTAAAATAAAACACCGACTCCCAAAGATACGAAAATACTTGATGTTAGGTTTTCTACAAAACCAAAGTTCATATGGTGTATTCAATGTCCCCGGGCGCAAATACACGCGATTAATAACATAAACAGCAGTGTTCACCGCTTCAGCCCAAAAATAAAAAGGTAAGTTCCGGCTGTGAAGCATAACACGTGCCATTTCCTGTACGACCCTGTTTTTGCGCTCGACTACACCATTTTGTTGAGGTGTGTAAGGTGCAGAGAATTCATGTTTAATGCCATTAGAAGTGCAAAAATCAATGAATTTGGAATTTATGAATTCCCCACCTCTATCACTCCTAACTCGAGTAATCCTATCATTCTTTTCAGTCATAATACGATTGCAGATTTCGAGAAAAGAATCAAAGGTATCAGCTTTTTCTTTTAAAAATGCTACCCAAGTATATCTAGAATAATCATCAACCAATAAGAAAATATACCATTTACCTCCCAGAGATGGTTGACGAGTTGGCCCCATTAAGTCCATATGCAAAAGTTCCAAAGGCCGTTTTGTACCTATGTGGTTCAAGTTCTTGTGTGCAGTCCTAGACTGTTTTCCTTTTTGGCAACCGCCACACACAAGGTTTTGTTCAAAAGAAAGTTTCGGAACCCCCTTGACCACATCTTTGTTCGAAATTCTAGCAAGTTCCTTAAAGTTTATGTGACCTAGCCTTTCGTGCCAAAGAGTTTCATTTTTCAAAGATGCTAGGTTACATTTTTCAGAAATCTTAGTAGGAACTACATAACAATTGTTTTCTGATCTAACCCCCTTTAAAAAGAAAGCATGGTTCATGTCAGTTACAGTGCATTTATCAGATGAAAAATTAACTGAATAACCACTATCACAAAGTTGACTTATGCTTATGAGGTTAGTCTTAAGGCCATGAACAAATAACACATTATTTAGAACCGGGCCATCTGGAATAGCTACCGTTCCCTTTCCAACAATTTTGGAAGACCGACCATCTCCGAAAACAACAAGTCCTCCGGAGTTTTTCTCAAATGTTTGAAAACAGTTTTTATCACCGGTCATATGACGGGAACACCCGCTATCCAGGTACCAAGACGAACTATCATATGCATGCAAGGAAACATTGGTAGCAAGACAGGGGAAAATTTCACCTTTGCGCACCCAAACCTTTTTGGAGTGCGTCGGTAATGATCGTGAAGTTGATCTCCTAGGTGAGAGCGTCTTGCTTGAAGAATTGCTGCTCCTTGATGATGTCGTCTTGAGCGGTGTACTACCAAGGCTCTTTTCCTTCAATTGAGTTGCAGTTGATTTTGAGGAATAGCCTTTTTGGTAGTCATTGCAAGAGGTGCTTGAGGTGTGCGTTTGGCTTCCGTCTTGCAATATCTCCTTATGTGCCCTGAAATGCCACAACGAAAACATACCTTAGATCTTGTCGATTCCGAGGAGGATGTGGTAGGCTTGTTGTCGTTGATTGTCGTGAATTCCGGTGTCGGAGGAGGAGATACCGACTGAGGCACAAATACTGTCCCACTCGAACTTGGAATGTCTCCAGTTTGAGTGTATCCGAGGCCGAACTTATTTCTTTGACCAAGACCAAGAAGTCTGTCCAACTTACTCCTTCCAGAAGAAAATCTCTTTAAGTCGTCCTTCAGTTGGCGTATGGTCTCCGTCATTTCCAATTTTTCCTGTCGAGCCTCGCCGTTGAGCTTCAAGAAGTAATTCGCTTTGTTCACCATATCCATATAATTCTTCTCGAGTTGCTCATTGGACTCTTGAAGGGAAACATTAGTTTTAATCAAATTATCCCTTTCCACTTCAAGATCGGTTGAGAGAGAGGTTACCCTTTTTACTTCTTCTTCAAGATCCTGCAATCTCCCTTTCAACCCCTTGTTTTTCTTAGCCAGTTTCTTTGAATCCCTCAAAAGTCTGTGTGTCACGCCCCGGGGTCGAAACTGCGACCCGGGCTCGCTAACAGATCCGCCATCTGTACGGAAACTGCCGTACAGACGAAGCGTCTAACCTGCAAAAGATAGAACTACAGCTATACAGATATCAGAGCGGGTAATAAAAGCTGTAATATAAAATCTCACTACTAAAAGCTGAACATAAACACAAGTCTATCTCCCGAATACAAGATGATACAAATAGCCAACAACCTATACAACATCTACAAGATCACAGGGGAGATAACTAAGACTAGAAATAACCATACATGAACAACTCCCACAGTTCGGGATGGTACATCTACCTCACTCTAAGGTAATAATGCTGGTAGGGAACTATCACGCGACTCCCTGTCCTCGGTCCGTCAAGCCAGCTCGGGCAGGAACGGAAGAAAGCCTCAGCAACCTGTCACCGACAGAGGGTGTGAGAACTACATCCTACAGTAGTTCTCAGTGGGTACCGTCTCCAAGAACCACGGTCTGCCCACTAAGTCTACTAGAGGCATAAGATAACAGAAAAAGACTATGATAATGAAATAAGCTGGAAAATCATCTACAGCTATCATGCCTCTATCTACTATGCTCAATAAGAGAGAGAACACAGATGATGGTATGCACCCACTCACTACTGACAACATGTCACAAGTACTATACTCAGAGTAAACTCTACTACAACACATGCTATGTCAACACTCTCTCAATGTCACCCAATCTCAATGACTGTCCCACTTTGGACCAGTCAAACAGCCTGCGCTCACCTACTGCCACTACGCCCAAACAGGACTTGGTCTTACGTAGGGTGTCCCTCAAGGACTATCTCAATCTCAAGCGAACTCTAGTGTATCAACTAGTCGCATCATCGCAGCCTCGTCAGGCTCGGTATCATCATCGCACCCGGGGCGTAGCTCGAGGGGAGCGACCCCAACGAACTCAAGTATCACAAGTATCTCATAACTGGCATGAAATGCCAGGCTCAGCAGGCTATAATCCACGATCAAACAGATCGGTATCTCAAAGCTCGAAACACAACCCAGTCGGAAAGGACCTCGACTCAAAAAGGAAAAGCCCAACCCTCTCACAGCTATGTCGGAGAACTCTCAACGACCCAAGCTCACAACACTAACTACACAGCTGCAAGTACCACAAGGCTGGGACCGCCGCCACTCCCAACGGCTCCCACAACGACACCCCACTCATAAGCGAGAGGAGCCGACTGACGCGGCAAAGGTCCGAGAATCCCGATAGACCGGTGCCTAAAACCCCAATCAAACAAGAACAGACTCTAGGCTCAGCCTATCGAAGTTCTCGATCCTTTACCGTTCAGGGATTCGGCCCCTCTCGGTTAAAGTGGGCAACTATCTCAACTCAACTCATAACTCACGGCTGGAGATGCTCCACAGCTAGAACTGCACAGAGTCCGAAAACCCCGGGAGTCTACTACCTACGACCCCAATCAAACAAGAACCGGCTATAGGTGTAGCCTCCCGTTGTTTTCGGCCCAAGACGAAATCAGCCCTTAGAACCCAGATCCCCCGCCCTGGCGGATGAGGGAATTAGTAAAAAGATGACCTTTATAAAGAATATCATTTCTCCTCAACCCCCTTGGGGTGAGGGTAAAATTTACCCTTTTTGAAAACTATCTTAAATTGAGAAAAACCAGCTTTTATGGATTTTAGTTCTTGAGAAAATCAGTTGAAAACGAGTTTGTTTCCCGAACTCCCAAGGGTGACACCTTCGCCCAATCAAACAAGAACAAGCTCCGGCGACCCTTAGGAATACGGAAGGAAAACACTGGTATACCAAAATCATGAGAGTTCAAAAGCATTCTGGGTTCAAGGTCCTGATAGCATACGTACTCCACGATCACAACGTGGTAGTAACGAGGAAACGACGTCACAACTAGAAACCCGGGACCACCGTTTACTCTAAACGGTTCCCAAACCACCAACACTGGCCTAACACAGCCACCAGACCCCACTCAGCCCCCAGGCCCGAGTGAAACACCCATCCCACAAAACTCTGACCACTCGGCCCACTACCCGGGCGAGGAACCCTATGTCCAGAAGGAAATGCAGTGTGTGGAATGTCTAAAGCATAATAGAACCTAGCCCAGATTAAGGTTCTCTATTGGTCTGGTTGAATACATGCAACATATGACGGGGGTGCTAGTCAAGTTCCAAGAAACACTTAAACTAGCATGCAATCCTATCATAATAGAATTAGAAGGAAGTCCGTAGACTTGGAGAGAAAACCAACCCACCTCAGATCGCCCCCAATTGCTTGTCGACACTTGCAATTGGGCTCAGCGGGCTTACCTTGTCTCCACGAGGTCCGCACGCAACCCGAAGTACGATGCCGGAACCCGCACGCAAAACGGAGTCACAAGGTCGCGTCCCAGTCAGATGCTAAAACTACACTGCAAACTGCCAGGAAAGAAGAAATCGCAAAATCAGTCAAAACGGTCGAAAACCAAGCATCCGGCGACGAAAAACAGCCTCCATTAGCGAAAAACAGCGCGCGGCGCGAAAACAGCCCTTCATCGGCGAAAAACAGCGCACGGCGCGAAAAACAGCCTTCATCGGCGAAAAACAGCCTCCGTCGGAGAAAAACAAACTCCGACGGCGAAAACAGCGGTCGACGGCGAAAAACAGCGGTCGACGGCGAAAAACAGCTCGCGGCGGCGAAAACAGCGGTCGACGGCGAAAAACAGCGGTCGACGGCGAAAAACAGCTCGCGGCGGCGAAAACAGCGGTCGACGGCGAAAAACAGCGGTCGACGGCGAAAAACAGCTCGCGGCGGCGAAAACAGCGGTCGACGGCGAAAAACAGCGGCGACGGCGAAAAACAGCCTCCGGCGGCGAAAAACAGCGACCGACGGCGAAAAACAGCACGCGGCGGCGAAAAACGGCCTCCGTCGGCGAAAAACTGCGACCGACGGCGAAAAACAGCTCGCGGCGGCAAAAAACGGCCTCCGTCGGCGAAAAACAGCGCGACGACGGCGAAAAACAGCACGCGGCGGCGAAAAACGGCCTCCGTCGGCGAAAAAACAGCGACCGACGGCGAAAAACAGCACGCGGCGGCGAAAAAACGGCCTCCGTCGGCGAAAAAAACGGCCTCCGTCGGCAAAAAAAACGGCCTCCGTCGGCGGAAAAAACGGCCTCCGTCGGCGAAAAACAGCATCCGACGGCGAAACCGGCCTCCGTCGGCGGAAAAAACGGGGCCGGCACGCAAACCGAGGCGTCGACGAAGTCACGGGGCACGCCGAGCGACGAAGACGGCGGACGCGCGGCCCAAGGAACCGGCCGAGCGGAGCAGGGGCCGCCGCGCGCGCGCCGGAGCGCGCCGCGCGGCGCCCCTGCGGCGCTGCGCGCGGTGCCCAGCGGCGCTGCGCGCAGCGCGCAGCGGCGCTGCGCGCGCCCGCGCGCAGCCCGCCGCGCGCGGCCCGCTGCGCGCAGCGGTGCGCGCCCGCGGCCGCGCGCGCGCGGTGCGCGCCGCGCGGGGCCCGCGCGCCCGCGCGGGGCCGCGCGCCCGCGCCGCACGCCGCGCAGGCCCGCGCGCGCGCGCGCGCGCAGCGCGCGCGCGGCCCACGCGCGCCCGCGGGGCCCGCGGGCCCTGCGCGCGCGGCCCGCGGGGCCTGCGCGCGGCCCGCGCTGCGCGCGGCCATGCCGCGCGCGCCTGCGCGCGGCCCTGCCGCGCGCGCGCCTGCGCGCGCCGCAGCGCCGCGCGCGCGCGCGCGCAGCGGCGACGAAAAATATTTAAAAAAAATATAAAAAAATTCTAAAAAAAATCCCAGAAATTTAAAATAATTTTTACAACTTAATTAGCTCCAAAATTTTTCAAAAAAACCTCAAAGCATTAAAATTTTCCCAAAAATCCAATTTTTGCATTTAAAATCAACAAAAATTTCAAAGCTCCAAGAAAAATCGGAAGTCCCCAAAAATGCTCCAAATAAAATTTTCAAAGCTCCAAAATAATTTCCAAAGCTCAAAAACTCTAACAATAATTTTCCAAAAAATTAAATACACCCAAATGCTTACCTCAACGACGCGCCCACGCGCTCCACGGCCACCACGCGAAGATCCTCCACCAGGAACAAACCTCAAAACCCTCCTTTCTTCCTCTCTTTTTCTTTCTTTCTTTTCTCTTTTCCCTTCTTTCTTTCTTTCTCTCCTTTGTTTTCTCTGCTTCGTGGAAGCTACAGATGAAGAGGGAGGGAGGTAGGTGGTGGTGGTGATGCTATCTCAGGGGAGGGTGTGGTCACCTCCCTTAAGAAGCTCCAAACACAAACACTCTTAATTAAGCCTAACTTAATTAAGTGCTAATCAAATTAAAAGCCAAGTTTTTAAACATCAATTTACTTACTTTCAAAACCAAAAACCCAAGAGCAAAAACTCTGGTACCAAGCAAAAGAAGGAATTAATTAGCAAACTAATAAAAATATTAATAAAATAATGCAAAAAGCCCAACTCCAACTCACTTTTTGCCTTCGGGCCCTCCGCCGCTGCCCGGAACCACACGAACCCCGCTGTAAATCGAAAATACACGTGTCCACAGCTTTTTCTCTTCAAAAAGCTCATCCGTTGAGTCGGGGTGCTCAATACAAATACCGGCTCCAAAATTGCCAGTTCCGACTCACTTTTTGCCTCCGGATCCTCCGCGTCAGTCCGGAACCTCACGAACCTCGGTGTAATCTGAATATATACCTGCTCCAAGTGTTCCCGAATTTCCGGCGCTCCACTGTGAAGTCGATAATTTCCAAATCTCATCCTCAACCGGCATACAAAGCCCGGAAAAATCCCGAATCGAGCTGGAACTTCTGCGTTGATCCAAATCAACCCAGCATCAACTGAAAACTCAGATGCAACATGTCCGAGGCAATCTCACCACTCCAGGCCATCATATGTGGTCGGCGCGCTATCCGAAGTCCCGGTACTCTACACTCTCCCCTCCTTCAAAAGGTTTCGTCCTCGAAACCAAAACACACCCCCTACCACAAGCAATCTGCATCAGGAACATCATCAACCCCAACTCTTTATTTGAAAAGCAGCCGAAAATAGCGAAAAGTCCGAAAATTTCCAAAGGACCGATGCCTTCACCCCAATCAAACAAGAACAGGTTCCAGCATCGTCTCCATTTCTGGAGTAGTCCTTTGAAATTTTTCGTCCCGTTCGCCAGTTTCGGTGTTAAAACAAGAACACAAGGAGAGTGGTGTTGATGCTGTCCCTGCTGTGGCCGTAATCCAAAAACTACACTACATCCACTCAACCCATGTAGGGGGTGCAAAAACTCCAGTCTCAACAACTAGGAAGGGGGTGTCACATCTGGTACCAAGCGACCTGCTATCCTGGCGCCCTCCAACGGGTAGCCCAACTCATCCTCTCGATGTGGGTGGTCGTCGCCCTGGCTGCCGCGACGTCGTGGCCTCATCTGGCTGGCGGTAAGTCGGAGGAGCTCCTTCATCTGGGAAAGGTAGCGGGGGTGCTGTTGCAAGCGGCATCACTGTAAGTACTGCTCGAGGGCATGCTGCCTGAAAATGTCCACTCTGTCCACACGAAAAGCATCGCCCCTGCCTATAGTCACACTGCTGCACTGCATGTGGCCCACCGCAAATGACACACTCATCCTGATACTGCTGCTGGTGCCTCGGCTGTGGGGGACCTCCTGATCTCTGTCTCCTCTGAAATCTACGGCTTTCAGACTGGGGTTGTGACGGCCTCGGGGGTCTCGATCTACTCGTCTGTCCAAAATCAGGCGGTACTGAATGCCTCTCCCCGGAGCTGGTCCCTGGCGCTCCGTCCCTCTCTGACATAGTCGCTGTCCCTCGGGAAACCCATCGAGCACGCTCTATCGCTGCATCTAGAGTTGGTGACCGATGCGAATGAACAAGGTGGTAAATATCCTGGTGCAGTCCTCTCTCAAACAAATCCACCCTCTGGGCCTCGTCGGGGGCGACATGCGGTACACTATTCAACAACTTCTGGAACTCCCGAATATACTCCTGAAGAGGTCGATCACCCTGCTGCAATCGTCGGAGATCCCCTTCTAGTTTCTGCTTTGCACTATCGGGGAAATAGGCCCCGCGTAGCAAAGCCCGAAACTCAGGCCACGTCATCAACTGAACTCCTGGCGGTCCAACTGGGCGGACTCGACGCCACCAAATCTCGGCGTCCTTTTCCAAATAGTGCGCCCCCAAATGTACCTGGTGCTCATCCTTGATGAAGAGGTTCTCAAATAATTTCTCCATTGCCGCGATCCAATTCTCAACATCCCACGGCTCTGAACTCTGCCCTGAAAATCGCGGGGGATGGAACTGGTTGATATAAGCTAGCCTGTCGATGAGCTCTCTTTGCTCTGCCTCTGTCAAAGGAGCGATATGTGACGGGGTCGACGAAGTCGCTGCTGGGGGCGCTGCTGAAGATGTCCTCTGCTCAAACAGTCTCATCAACCGATCCATATTTTCTCCTTGGAGCTTGGCTGCCTCCTCCTGGCGCCTGACTGCCTCCTCCTGGCGCCTGGACGCCTCCTCCTGGCGTCGCAACGCCTCAGTCATCTGGGCCACCTGAGCCCGTAGCTCCTGGGCCTCAATCTGCCTGGCCCGCTCGGCCTCTCGCCGCTCGGGCTCCTCATCCAAGGTCGAACGCCCTCTCGTCGCTGCACGACGTCTCGGCGGCATCACAGGTAACTCTGCAACAAATACAAACGTCAGGACGTAATAACCAAACGACCCAATCCAGCGAGAGTCTAGAACTTGTTATCCTTCCAAAAGTATTATGTTGTCTGCAGCCAACATAATCACTTTGAGCGAATAACAAGCAAAATCACTCATCCCATCCCTTGGGAGAGGTAAAAACTCAATCAGGACTCTCGCTAAAGTCACGACTCTCACGTAGTCATCCTAATGTCCAACCACCATAGCCTAGGGTTTCTAAGTCCTCAACGACCTACAACCTAGGCTCTGATACCACTCTAATCTGTCACGCCCCGGGGTCGAAACTGCGACCCGGGCTCGCTAACAGATCCGCCATCTGTACGGAAACTGCCGTACAGACGAAGCGTCTAACCTGCAAAAGATAGAACTACAGCTATACAGATATCAGAGCGGGTAATAAAAGCTGTAATATAAAATCTCACTACTAAAAGCTGAACATAAACACAAGTCTATCTCCCGAATACAAGATGATACAAATAGCCAACAACCTATACAATATCTACAAATCACAGGGGAGATAGCTAAGACTAGAAATAACCATACATGAACAACTCCCACAGTTCGGGATGGTACATCTACCTCACTCTAAGGTAATAATGCTGGTAGGGAACTATCACGCGACTCCCTGTCCTCGGTCCGTCAAGCCAGCTCGGGCAGGAACGGAAGAAAGCCTCAGCAACCTGTCACCGACAGAGGGTGTGAGAACTACATCCTACAGTAGTTCTCAGTGGGTACCGTCTCCAAGAACCACGGTCTGCCCACTAAGTCTACTAGAGGCATAAGATAACAGAAAAAGACTATGATAATGAAATAAGCTGGAAAATATCTACAGCTATCATGCCTCTATCTACTATGCTCAATAAGAGAGAGAACACAGATGATGGTATGCACCCACTCACTACTGACAACATGTCACAAGTACTATACTCAGAGTAAACTCTACTACAACACATGCTATGTCAACACTCTCTCAATGTCACCCAATCTCAATGACTGTCCCACTTTGGACCAGTCAAACAGCCTGCGCTCACCTACTGCCACTACGCCCAAACAGGACTTGGTCTTACGTAGGGTGTCCCTCAAGGACTATCTCAATCTCAAGCGAACTCTAGTGTATCAACTAGTCGCATCATCGCAGCCTCGTCAGGCTCGGTATCATCATCGCACCCGGGGCGTAGCTCGAGGGGAGCGACCCCAACGAACTCAAGTATCACAAGTATCTCATAACTGGCATGAAATGCCAGGCTCAGCAGGCTATAATCCACGATCAAACAGATCGGTATCTCAAAGCTCGAAACACAACCCAGTCGGAAAGGACCTCGACTCAAAAAGGAAAAGCCCAAACCCTCTCACAGCTATGTCGGAGAACTCTCAACGACCCAAGCTCACAACACTAACTACACAGCTGCAAGTACCACAAGGCTGGGACCGCCGCCACTCCCAACGGCTCCCACAACGACACCCCACTCATAAGCGAGAGGAGCCGACTGACGCGGCAAGGTCCGAGAATCCCGATAGACCGGTGCCTAAAACCCCAATCAAACAAGAACAGACTCTAGGCTCAGCCTATCGAAGTTCTCGATCTTTTACCGTTCAGGGATTCGGCCCCTCTCGGTTAAAGTGGGCAACTATCTCAACTCAACTCATAACTCACGGCTGGAGATGCTCCACAGCTAGAACTGCACAGAGTCCGAAAACCCCGGGAGTCTACCACCTACGACCCCAATCAAACAAGAACCGGCTATAGGTGTCGCCTCCCGTTGTTTTCGGCCCAAGACGAAATCAGCCCTTAGAACCCAGATCCTCCGCCCTGGCGGATGAGGGAATTTAGTAAAAAGATGACCTTTATAAAGAATATCATTTCTCCTCAACCCCCTTGGGGTGAGGGTAAAATTTACCCTTTTTGAAAACTATCTTAATTTGAGAAAAACCAGCTTTTATGGATTTTAGTTCTTGAGAAAATCAGTTGAAAACGAGTTTGTTTCCCGAACTCCCAAGGGTGACACCTTCGCCCAATCAAACAAGAACAAGCTCCGGCGACCCTTAGGAATACGGAAGGAAAACACTGGTATACCAAAATCATGAGAGTTCAAAAGCATTCTGGGTTCAAGGTCCTGATAGCATACGTACTCCACGATCACAACGTGGTAGTAACGAGGAAACGACGTCACAACTAGAAACCCGGGACCACCGTTTACTCTAAACGGTTCCCAAACCACCAACACTGGCCTAACACAGCCACCAGACCCCACTCAGCCCCCAGGCCCGAGTGAAACACCCATCCCACAAAACTCTGACCACTCGGCCCACTACCCGGGCGAGGAACCCTATGTCCAGAAGGAAATGCAGTGTGTGGAATGTCTAAAGCATAATAGAACCTAGCCCAGATTAAGGTTCTCTATTGGTCTGGTTGAATACATGCAACATATGACGGGGGTGCTAGTCAAGTTCCAAGAAACACTTAAACTAGCATGCAATCCTATCATAATAGAATTAGAAGGAAGTCCGTAGACTTGGAGAGAAAACCAACCCACCTCAGATCGCCCCCAATTGCTTGTCGACACTTGCAATTGGGCTCAGCGGGCTTACCTTGTCTCCACGAGGTCCGCACGCAACCCGAAGTACGATGCCGGAACCCGCACGCAAAACGGAGTCACAAGGTCGCGTCCCAGTCAGATGCTAAAACTACACTGCAAACTGCCAGGAAAGAAGAAATCGCAAAATCAGTCAAAACGGTCGAAAACCAAGCATCCGGCGACGAAAAACAGCCTCCATTAGCGAAAAACAGCGCGCGGCGCGAAAACAGCCCTTCATCGGCGAAAAACAGCGCACGGCGCGAAAAACAGCCTTCATCGGCGAAAAACAGCCTCCGTCGGAGAAAAACAAACTCCGACGGCGAAAACAGCGGTCGACGGCGAAAAACAGCGGTCGACGGCGAAAAACAGCTCGCGGCGGCGAAAACAGCGGTCGACGGCGAAAAACAGCGGTCGACGGCGAAAAACAGCTCGCGGCGGCGAAAACAGCGGTCGACGGCGAAAAACAGCGGTCGACGGCGAAAAACAGCTCGCGGCGGCGAAAACAGCGGTCGACGGCGAAAAACAGCGGTCGACGGCGAAAAACGGCCTCCGTCGGCGAAAAAACTGCGACCGACGGCGAAAAACAGCACGCGGCGGCGAAAAACGGCCTCCGTCGGCGGGAAAACTGCGACCGACGGCGAAAAACAGCACGCGGCGGCGAAAAACGGCCTCGTCGGCGAAAAAAACTGCGACCGACGGCGAAAAACAGCACGCGGCGGCGAAAAACGGCCTCCGTCGGCGAAAAAAAAACGGCCTCCGTCGGCGGCGGAAAAAAACGGCCTCCGTCGGCGAAAAACAGCATCCGACGGCGAAACCGGCCTCGTCGGCGGAAAAAAACGGGGCCGGCACGCAAACCGAGGCGTCGACGAAGTCGCGGGGCACGCCGAGCGACGAAGACGGCGGACGCGCGGCCCAAGGAACCGGCGAGCGGAGCAGGGGCCGCCGCGGCGCGGAGCGCCGCGCGCGGCGCCTGCGGCGGCGCGCGGCGCCCAGCGGCGCTGCGCGCGCCGCGCGCGCAGCGCCGCGCTCCGCGCGCGCCAGCCCGCGCGCACGCCGCCGCGCGCGCCCGCTGCGCGCAGCGTGCGCGCCCGCGCGGGGCCGGCGCCCGCGCAGGCCCGCGCGGCCCACGCGCGGCCCGCCAGCGCGCAGGCCCGCCGCGCGCCCGCGCTCGGCTGCCGCGCGCGCCTGCGCGCGGCCCTGCCGCGCGTGCGCGCCCGCGCGCGGCCGCGGGGCCTGCGCGCGGGCCCTGCGCGCGCGCGCCTGCGCGCGGCCCTGCCGCGCGCGCGCGCCTGCGCGCGGCCAGGCAGCGCGCGCGCAGCGGCGGCGACGAAAAATATTTAAAAAAATATAAAAAAATTCTAAAAAAAATTCCAGAAATTTAAAATAATTTTTACAACTTAATTAGCTCCAAAATTTTTCAAAAAAACCTCAAAGCATTAAAATTTTCCCAAAAATCCAATTTTTTGCATTTAAAATCAACAAAATTTTCAAAGCTCCAAGAAAAATCGGAAGTCCCCAAAAATGCTCCAAATAAAATTTTCAGAGCTCCAAAATAATTTCCAAAGCTCAAACTCTAACAATAATTTTCCAAAAAATTAAATACACCCAAATGCTTACCTCAACGACGCGCCCACGCGCTCCACGGCCACCACGCGAAGATCCTCCACCAGGAACAAACCTCAAAACCTCCTTTCTCTCCTCTCTTTTTTCTTTCTTTCTTTTCTCTTTTCCTTCTTTCTTTCTTTCTCTCCTTTGTTTTCTCTGCTTCGTGGAAGCTACAGAGGAAGAGGGAGGGAGGTAGGTGGTGGTGGTGATGCTATCTCAGGGAGGGTGTGGTCACCTCCCTTAAGAAGCTCCAAACACAAACACTCTTAATTAAGCCTAACTTAATTAAGTGCTAATCAAATTAAAAGCCAAGTTTTTAAACATCAATTTACTTACTTTCAAAACCAAAAACCCAAGAGCAAAAACTCTGGTACCAAGTAAAAAGAAGGAATTAAATTAGCAAACTATTAAAAATATTAATAAAATAATGCAAAAAGCCCAACTCCAACTCACTTTTTGCCTTCGGGCCCTCCGCCGCTGCCCGGAACCACACGAACCCCGCTGTAAATCGAAAATACACGTGTCCACAGCTTTTTCTCTTCAAAAAGCTCATCCGTTGAGTCGGGGTGCTCAATACAAAAACCGGCTCCGAAACTGTCAGTTCCGACTCACTTTTTACCTCCGGATCCTCCGCGTCAGTCCGGAACCTCCCGAACTGCGCTGTAAACTGAATATATACCTGTTCCAAGTGTTCCCAAATTTCCGGCGCTCCACTGTGAAGTCGGTAATTCCCAAATCTCATCCACAATCGGCATACAAAGCCCGGAAAAATCCCGAATCGAGCTGGAGCTTCTGCGTTGATCCAAATCAACCCGGCATCAACTGTAAACTCAGATGCAACATGTCCGAGGCAATCTCACCACTCCAGGCCATCATATGTGGTCGGCGCGCTGTCCGAAGTCCCGGTACTCTACACTCTCCCCTCCTTCAAAAGGTTTCGTCCTCGAAACCAAAACACACCCCCTACCACAAGCAAACTGCATCAGGAACATCATCAACCCCAACTCTCTATTTGAAAAGCAGTCGAAAATAGCGAAAAGTCCGAAAATTTCCAAAGGACCGATGCCTTCACCCCAATCAAACAAGAACAGGTTCAAGCATCGTCTCCATTTCTGGAGTAGTCCTTCGAAATTTTTCGTCCCGTTCGCCAGTTTCGGTGTTAAAACAAGAACACAAGGAGAGTGGTGTTGATGCTGTCCCTGTTGTGGCCGCAATCAAAAACTACACTCCATCCACTCAAACCATGTAGGGGGTGCAAAAACTCCAGTCTCAATCCACTAGGAAGGGGGTGTCACATCTGATACCAAGCGACCTGCTATCCTGGCGCCCTCCAACGGGTAGCCCAACTCCTCCTCTCGATGTGGGTGATCGTCGCCCTGGCTGCCGCGACGTCGTGGCCTCATCTGGCTGGCAGTAAGTCGGAGGAGCTCCTTCATCTGGGAAAGGTAGCGGGGGTGCCATTGCAAGCGGCATTACTGAAAGTACTGCTCGAGGGCATGCTGCCTGAAAATGTCCACTCTGTCCACACGAAAAGCATCGCCCCTGCCTATAGTCACACTGCTGCACTGCATGTGGCCCACCGCAAATGACACACATCCTGATACTGCTGCTGGTGCCTCGGCTGTGGGGACCTCCTGATCTCTGTCTCCTCTGAAATCTACGGCTTTCAGACTGGGGTTGTGACGGCCTCGAGGGTCTCGATCTACTCGTCTGTCCAAAATCAGGCGGTACTGAATGCCTCTCCCCGGAGCTAGTCCCTGGCGCTCCGTCCCTCTCTGACATAGTCGCTGTCCCTCGGGAAACCCATCGAGCACGCTCTATCGCTGCATCTAGAGTTGGTGACCGATGTGAATGAACAAGGTGGTAAATATCCTGGTGCAGTCCTCTCTCAAACAAATCCACCCTCTGGGCCTCGTCGGGGGCGACATGCGGTACACTATTCAACAACTTCTGGAACTCCCGAATATACTCCTGAAGAGGTCGATCACCCTGCTGCAATCGTCGGAGATCCCCTTCTAGTTTCTGCTTTGCACTATCGGGAAAGTAGGCCCCGCGTAGCAAAGCCCGAAACTCATGCCACGTCATCAACTGAACTCCTGGCGGTCCAATTGGGCGGACTCGACGCCACCAAATCTCGGCGTCCTTTTCCAAATAGTGCGCCCCCAAATGTACCTGGTGCTCATCCTTGATGAAGAGGTTCTCAAATAATTTCTCCATTGCCGCAATCCAATTCTCAACATCCCACGGCTCTGAACTCTGCCCTGAAAATCGCGGGGGATGGAACTGGTTGATATAAGCTAGCCTGTCGATGAGCTCTCTTTGCTCTGCCTCTGACAAAGGAGCGATATGTGACGGGGTCGACGAAGTCGCTGCTGGGGGCGCTGCTGAAGATGTCCTCTGCTCAAACAGTCTCATCAACCGATCCATATTTTCTCCTTGGAGCTTGGCTGCCTCCTCCTGGCGCCTGACTGCCTCCTCCTGGCGCCTGGACGCCTCCTCCTGGCGTCGCAACGCCTCAGTCATCTGGGCCACCTGAGCCCGTAGCTCCTGGGCCTCAATCTGCCTGGCCCGCTCGGCCTCTCGCCGCTCGGGCTCCTCATCCAAGGTCGAACGCCCTCTCGTCGCTGCACGACGTCTCGGCGGCATCACAGGTAACTCTGCAACAAATACAAACGTCAGGACGTAATAACCAAACGACCCAATCCAGCGAGAGTCTAGAACTTGTTATCCTTCCAAAAGTATTATGTTGTCTGCAGCCAACATAATCACTTTGAGCGAATAACAAGCAAAATCACTCATCCCATCCCTTGGGGTGAGGTAAAAACTCAATCAGGACTCTTGCTAAAGTCACGACTCTCACGTAGTCATCCTAATGTCCAACCACCATAGCCTAGGGTTTCTAAGTCCTCAATGACCTACAACCTAGGCTCTGATACCACTCTAATCTGTCACGCCCCGGGGTCGAAACTGCGACCCGGGCTCGCTAACAGATCCGCCATCTGTACGGAAACTGCCGTACAGACGAAGCGTCTAACCTGCAAAAGATAGAACTACAGCTATACAGATATCAGAGCGGGTAATAAAAGCTGTAATATAAAATCTCACTACTAAAAGCTGAACATAAACACAAGTCTATCTCCCGAATACAAGATGATACAAATAGCCAACAACCTATACAATATCTACCAAGATCACAGGGGAGATAATAACCATACATGAACAACTCCCACAGTTCGGGATGGTACATCTACCTCACTCTAAGGTAATAATGCTGGTAGGGAACTATCACGCGACTCCCTGTCCTCGGTCCGTCAAGCCAGCTCGGGCAGGAACGGAAGAAAGCCTCAGCAACCTGTCACCAACAGAGGGTGTGAGAACTACATCCTACAGTAGTTCTCAGTGGGTACCGTCTCCAAGAACCACGGTCTGCCCACTAAGTCTACTAGAGGCATAAGATAACAGAAAAAGACTATGATAATGAAATAAGCTGGAAAATATCTACAGCTATCATGCCTCTATCTACTATGCTCAATAAGAGAGAGAACACAGATGATGGTATGCACCCACTCACTACTGACAACATGTCACAAGTACTATACTCAGAGTAAACTCTACTACAACACATGCTATGTCAACACTCTCTCAATGTCACCCAATCTCAATGACTGTCCCACTTTGGACCAGTCAAACAGCCTGCGCTCACCTACTGCCACTACGCCCAAACAGGACTTGGTCTTACGTAGGGTGTCCCTCAAGGACTATCTCAATCTCAAGCGAACTCTAGTGTATCAACTAGTCGCATCATCGCAGCCTCGTCAGGCTCGGTAACATCATCGCACCCGGGGCGTAGCTCGAGGGGAGCGACCCCAACGAACTCAAGTATCACAAGTAACTCATAACTGGCATGAAATGCCAGGCTCAGCAGGCTAAAATCCACGATCAAACAGATCGGTATCTCAAAGCTCGAAACACAACCCAGTCGGAAAGGACCTCGACTCAAAAAGGAAAAGCCCAAACCTCTCACAGCTATGTCGGAGAACTCTCAACGACCCAAGCTCACAACACTAACTACACAGCTGCAAGTACCACAAGGCTGGGACCGCCGCCACTCCCAACGGCTCCCACAACGACACCCCACTCATAAGCAAGAGGAGCCGACTGACGCGGCAAAGGCCCGAGAATCCCGATAGACCGGTGCCTAAAACCCCAATCAAACAAGAACAGACTCTAGGCTCAGCCTATCGATGTTCTCGATCTTTTACCGTTCAGGGATTCGGCCCCTCTCGGTTAAAGTGGGCAACTACCTCAACTCAACTCATAACTCACGGCTGGAGATGCTCTACAGCTAGAACTGCACAGAGTCCGAAAACCCCGGGAGTCTACCACCTACGACCCCAATCAAACAAGAACCGGCTATAGTGTAGCCTCCCGTTGTTTTCGGCCCAAGACGAGATCAGCCCTTAGAACCCAGATCCTCCGCCCTGACGGATGAGGGAAATTAATAAAAAGATGACCTTTATAAAGAATATCATTTCTCCTCAACCCCCTTGGGGTGAGGGTAAAATTTACCCTTTTTGAAAGCTATCTTAATTTGAGAAAAACCAGCTTTTATGTATTTTAGTTCTTGAGAAAATCAGTTGAAAACGAGTTTGTTTCCCGAACTCCCAAGGGTGACACCTTCGCCCAATCAAACAAGAACAAGCTCCGGCGACCCTTAGGAATACGGAAGGAAAACACTGGTATACCAAAATCATGAGAATTCAAAAGCATTCTGGGTTCAAGGTCCTGATAGCATACGCACTCCACGATCACAACGTGGTAGTAACGAGGAAACGACGTCACAACTAGAAACCCGGGACCACCGTTTACTCTAAACGGTTCCCAAACCACCAACACTGGCCTAACACAGCCACCAGACCCCACTCAGCCCCCAGGCCCGAGTGAAACACCCATCCCACAAAACTCTGACCACTCGGCCCACTACCCGGGCGAGGAACCCTATGTCCATAAGGAAATGCAGTGTGTGGAATGTCTAAAGCATAATAGAACCTAGCCCAGATTAAGGTTCTCTATTGGTCTGGTTGAATACATGCAACATATGACGGGGGTGCTAGTCAAGTTCCAAGAAACACTTAAACTAGCATGCAAACCTATCATAATAGAATTAGAAGGAAGTCCGTAGACTTGGAGAGAAAACCAACCCACCTCAGATCGCCCCCAATTGCTTGTCGACACTTGCAATTGGGCTCAGCGGGCTTACCTTGTCTCCACGAGGTCCGCACGCAACCCGAAGTACGATGCCGGAACCCGCACGCAAAACGGAGTCACAAGGTCGCGTCCCAGTCAGATGCTAAAACTACACTGCAAACTGCCAGGAAAGAAGAAATCGCAAAATCAGTCAAAACGGTCGAAAACCAAGCATCCGGCGACGAAAAACAGCCTCCATTAGCGAAAAACAGCGCGCGGGCGCGAAAACAGCCCTTCATCGGCGAAAAACAGCGCACGGCGCGAAAAACAGCCTTCATCGGCGAAAAACAGCCTCCGTCGAAGAAAAACAAACCCGACGGCGGAAACAGCGGTCGACGGCGAAAAAACAGCAGCAGTCGACGGCGAAGAACAGCTCGCGGCGGCGAAAACACGGTCGACGGCGAAAAAACAGCGGTCGACGGCGAAAAACAGCTCGTGGCGGCGAAAACAGCGGTCGACGGCGAAAAACAGCGGTCGACGGCGAAAAACAGCTCGCGGCGGCGAAAACAGCGGTCGACGGCGAAAAACAGCGGTCGACGGCGAAAAAACGGCTCCGTCGGCGGAAAAAACTGCGACCGACGGCGAAAAAACAGCACGCGGCGGCGAAAAACGGCCTCCGTCGGCGGGGAAAACTGCGACCGATGGCGAAAAACAGCACGCGGCGGCGAAAAAACGGCCTCCGTCGGCGAAAAACTGCGACCGACGGCGAAAAACAGCACGCGGCGGCGAAAAAACGGCCTCCGTCGGCGAAAAAAACGGCCTCCGTCGGCGAAAAAACGGCCTCCGTCGGCGGGAAAAAACAGCATCCGACGGCGAAACCGGCCTCGTCGGCGGAAAAAACGGGGCCGGCACGCAAACCGAGGCGTCACGAAGTCGCGGAGCACGCCGAGCGCCGAAAGACGGCGGACGCGCGGCCCAAGGAAACGGCCGAGCGGAGCACGGGCCCGCCGAGCGGCGCCGGAGCGCGCCGCCGGGCCCTGCGGCGTGCGCGCGGCGCGCCCAGCGGCGCTGCGCGCGCCCGCGCGCAGCCCGCCGCGTCGCGGCCCGCTGCGCGCAGCGGATGCGCGCCCGCGCGGGGCCCGCGCGCCCGCGCAGGCCCGCGCGGCCCACGCGCGGCCCGCGCGGCCCGCGCGTGGCCCTGCCGCGCGCATTGCGCTCGGCAATGCCGCGCGCGCCGCGCGCAGCCCTGCGCCGTGCGCGACCCCCGCGCGCGCGCCCGCGGGGAGGCCTGCGCGCGGCCCCTGCCGCGCGCGCGCCTGCGCGCGGCCCCTCCGCGCGCGCGCCTGCGCGCGGCCAGGCACGCGCCGCGCGCGCAGTGACGACGAAAAATCATTTAAAAAAAAATATAAAATAATTCTAAAAAAAATTCCAGAAATTTTAAAAAATTTTTACACACTTAATTAGCTCCAAAATTTTTCAAAAAACTCAAAAGCATAAAATTTCCCAAAAATCCAATTGTTTGCATTTAAAATCAACAAAATTTTCAAAGCTCCAAGAAAAATCGGAAGTCCCCAAAAAATGCCTCCAAATCAAATCTTTCAGAGCTCCAAAATAATTTCCAAAGTCGAAAACTCTAACAATAATTTTCCAAAAAATGACAATACACCCAAAATGCTTACCTCAACGACGCGCCCACGCGCTCCACGGCCACCACGCGACAGATCCTCCACCA
>JAQOTM010001824.1:0-26192 GCA_029168755.2 Tillandsia fasciculata
GACCTCCCACGGCTGCATATCCCCGCCCCGAGAACCTGGGCGGCCCGCGCTTACAAAACTTAACCAGTTTATCCGCGAAGTCCTGCTCCTCCGCCGGGGTCAAAGGCTGGGCCACGCCCTGAGCCCCGCTACTCAAAGATGGCGCCGTCGGCACAAGTGGTTCCACAGGTGGTGCCGGGGTCTCTGACACTGTCGGAGGCGGCGCCCCTCTCCGCGCCAGTAGCTGCTCAATCCGCTGCTCCTGCCGGCGGCTGCTCTCCGCCAATTGGGCTACCAAGGCCCTCAGCTCAGCAATCTCAGAAGATCCAGCCTGTCCTCGCTCAACAGGGGGTGTAGGGGCACCCCGGGTAGGAATCCGACGTCGGGAGGCATCCTGTCACACAGAGACCACAAATCAATAACGAAACCACACTCGACCCAATCTAGCGAAAGTCAAAGGCATCCTCCTATTTTTGTAACTTTATGTTGTCTGCAGCCAACATAACTGTCCCACAAAAATAGGGTATGCCAATCCCTCTTCCCTCCTGGAAGAGTCAAATAAACACATGACCAAATTGCCGACTTTCGCATAATGTCACGTCACTCACGTCCTGCCTTCCTAAGGTCTACCAAAAGCCTAGGGTTTCCTAAGTCCCAACTGACCTATCCCTAAGCTCTGATACCAACTTAATCTGTCACGACCCCGGGTGTAAACCAGAACCCGGGCTCGTCTACAGATCCGCCGTATACACGGAATTTTCCGTGTATACGAAGCGCTGGTAACCTGCTCAAATATAAAAGATATAATAAAAGAGCATAAACAGAGCTAAACTAGAACTAATACATCTCAGATAAAGCTGAAAAGTAAAGTGCAGAAATAAAACTCTCAATAATACAATATCTCTCCCAGCTCACTAATCAAATACAACCAGCTGGCCGCAGCCGGACCCAAAAGAAATGAAAAGTAGAGTATCTGAGAGTATCGGGGTACATCTAGTAACTGAACTGGTGCCTGGGTAGACCGCTATCTAATCCGCGATCCACTTACCTCGGTCCGCTGAGGAGGGTCCCGCAACTCCCGCAGACGACTCTGCAAAACAAAGGGAAAGAGAAAAGAGAAAGCAGTGGGGGTGAGAACTACTGTAAACAGCAGCCTCCCCCTAGTGGGTAGACCTCAACTCAAATGTGCCCACTAGGACTATAAGAGGCGGAAGAATGAACAAGGTGGTAAGCTGAAACAAAACTGCTGATGATGAATGAAGCTACCACTACATGCCTCTAATGAGCTAACAGATAGTATAGCTAAATGTATGCATCAGAAGTAAATGCCTGTCTGCCTAGACCCAATCGATACACCAGTAAGCACTGGTACTGCCTGCCTGCTCTGCCTGCCCAATCGGGTATGCTGGCCACACATAACACCGATAGGGGATGAGAGTCCCGAGGACTCGAAGCCTGTAAAAACGCACACTCCGGAGTGGCACTCGAGGGGAGCGACCCACACGAGTATAATGCCTGGGTAACAAGTGCCAAATAATGCCTGGGCAACAAGTACCAATCAGCAGGACTGGATCATGACTCTGATCAAAGTGGGAAAGCCCATCCACTAAAAGGAGACCCGATCTCAACCCGATGCAAGATAAACAAGAGTGGGAAATCCCATCCACTAAAAGGAGACCCGATACCCAATCTGATGCAAAAACCACTGTCTGGTCAAACCGCCCAAGGTCCGCGGTTGCCGCAATACCCGCCACCAAACCGCCTTGTAGTGACCCGACCCTTTGGGGTATTTTCGAACTCACATTAATCGCTTAGGCCTTAAGCGGAATAAAATTTATTTAATTTTCTTAAGTCGGCCGGGACAAGGTGGGTGTATTTTTCTGCGATAGAGCGCGAAAAACGATGACCGACGGTGCGATCGGATTCGAAATCCGATATCGGGATCTCCCGAACGGGATCTTTAGCGATGCGGTAATTAGTCACGCATCGGTAACCGTGCAAAATATCTTGCACCCTAGGGATAAGGTGGGTTATCTCGGAGGGATAATTAATTAATTAATTAATTAATTAATTATCCGGTAACGGAAATTTAAATCCTCCTACGTACGAATTAATTAAGGGATTTAAATTGGTGGGATTTTATCTCGTGGATAGGATAAGGGATAGAATTCGGATATTTAATTAAGGGATTTAAATTGGTGGGATTTTATCTCGTGGGTTGGATAAGAGATAAAATCCGGATATTTAAATCGGGGATTTGTTTTCCCCGGGATTATTTAATAAAGGTGATTAAATAATCGGTGACCAGGATTTAAAATTAAGATTTAAATATCCGGTAATTTGAATCCAATTGGGAATTGATTTCCCATGATTATTTAATAAAGGTGGTTAAATAATCGGTGGTCAGGATTTCAAGTAATTAAATAACCGGTGGTCAGATTTAAAGGTGATTAAATATCCCGTCAGTCGGATATTTATGTGAGAGATAGAAACGGGGAAATTCGGGTTCACCTACGCACGTAAGATAAAGAAATCAAATAATCAAATATTAGGGATCGACGGTGAGGATTAATTAATTGGGGAATTAATTGAAGTCAAAATATCCGGATGGATTTTGACGGTGCGTATATTTGAAATTAGATAAAAAGGGGATAAATAAATAACAGATTATTTATTCCCCCAAAACCCTAATTGTAAAATACCGCCTCTCAAATCGCCTCTTTCGTGCGTACCCAAAACCCCAACCGGTGAGGAGAGAAAAAGAAAAGGGGCGGAACCCCTAACCGGAGGAAAAGAAGGGGGAAGCGGAGGAACCCGATCGCCCCGATTCACGTGCCGGAGATCGGAGAACGAGACGCCATCGTCTACGGGGAGCGGATCCGGATCTCCGGCACCGCGAGAAACAAGATCGGATCTTTTATTCCGATAAATTTAAGGTTAGTGATCATCGTTCCGGTTGTTAAATTAATCGGGGGTTTTCCGTGTTCTTGAAAGGTCGCTTTAAATTGGTACATCGATCGCGGTTTCTTTTTCGGGTTTTCGATCAACGTTTTGTTCGTTCATGATCGGGTGTGGCCGATGATTTTTATCGGATCTAATTGATGGTTTTTTTAACCGATTTCTTTTGACGGACCTCCGATCACGTTTTGGTTGTTCGTCGATCGTCGGTTTAGCCGTTAGAATTACCGGGAATTTTCCGGGAATTTTTCGGGAATTTTTCGGGGATTTTTGGGGCGACTTCGTCGGAACATAGAGGGTTAACGGGAGGCCGCCGCCGCCGTTGTTAGACGGGAGGCCGCCGCCGTCGTTATCATGTTCGCGGGGTCGTCGCCGGGATCCCACGGGGGCGAAAACGGAGAAGAAATCGCGAACGGGAGCGAAAACGGGAAAAAGAATAGGGTTTACTATTCATTCTCGGCCCGCGGTCCACGGGCCGGGGTGTGCACCCGGTGCACGCCCCGCGGCGCAGAAGCCGCAGACCCGGCGCACGAAATCCGTGCGCCGGCCCGGCCCGCCTAGGGGCGGTGCACGCCGCAGCGTGCACCCGGTTCGCGCCGCAGGCCCCTGCGGCCGTGAGCCCGGTGCACGCTCGGATCGTGCACCGGCCCGGCCCGAGAAGCGCGGTGCACGCTTCCTGCGTGCACCCGGCGCATGCTGCCGCCTCCACCGAGCGGTAGACCCGGTCCACGCCTCAGCCGTGCACCACCCGACAGCCCAAAGTCCGTTTGGCTCCGTTTGGGTCCGTTTTTCCACCGTTTTGAGCGCGGTTTTCGCCGTTGGGATCGTTATTTCAGTGGCTTTCATGTCATGGCCACTTGGGACCTACTTGGTCATTATTTTATTATAATGTTGGGTGCCGATGTCGCCGACGCTCCGCGCCTCGACGAAATTGTCGGGGGCGCGCCGTCGGGTCTTTCTCTCATCGTTTTCATCGTCGGGGCTTCTCTGCTGGACCGTTGACGCCCGAGTTGGCGACTAACTGAGAGATTGGGTTTTGTTAGATTCCGTTAGCGGTTTTGGGTTCCGGTTTCGGCGAACCGGACGGTGTTGGACTTTTTCGTCAAAAAGGGGTAAATTGGGTCTTTTGTTTTGGGATGTTAGTACACGTTTGTGACTATTATTGTCCGTGCGGACTTTTCTTAGGTCCAGGTGCGCAGCGGGGGAGCGCGAAGGATATAGGTGTTCCGTTTGCTCTCCAACAAGGTGGGTACGGTTGCGATGAGTGCAACCGGTGCTGTAAGTGCATCTATCGTCATTAAAAGTACTCGTTAATTTACCTAACAAAGTAGATGGATAGTTTAACCTTTCGATTAATGTTGTTTATCTAATAATTGTGCGGCTGCGGTCGCGGTGCCCATTACACGCCAATCTTGGCAATCCGGTTTCGGATGCTGCACGTACACAGGCGGATTGGCCTCCGCATGGGTGTACTTTTCCGGAAGAGTGGTCTTTATGACCCGTGTGCCCCGCAAAGGTAACGGTGCAAGCGGGGACCTCTTCGCGCCAGCTGAGGTGTTGCACCAGCACCGCGAAAGGGGTAAGAGCATCAAAGTAGGTGTTTGTGCACGAGGGGAGATTTCCGTCTCCCCGACAGGTGATCTGGGGATTGGTGCCCAGGTTAAATTAAATTAATGTGCAGGTGTCTAACGAAAGGTTACGGTGTATTCGGTGTATTCGTATGTTTTTCCCCCTTGATATTGTTACACATCTACTTTGTTTGTCACTGACTTTACCCACTCCGTGACAGGTATTCCTAGGTGCGTTAGCCGGGATGGCGGTGGGACTGCGTCGTGAGGGTCGTAGTCGGACTCTTGGTTATCGTATTTATGACTCATTTCCTCTTTATGCTATTTTTAGTTGCTTGTGGATTACTTTATTTGTGGACATGTATTAGCTAGCACTGTGGATGAGGTGACCCTTTATGTTTCATATTACTAGTAGTGCGTTTTCTTATGTTTTCATCCGCGGCATGTTTTCATGATAAGATAAAGGGTTGCGAAAATGTTTTCTCAAAAGGAAGTGCCGTGTGGGCACGGGTTTTACAACTCTGGGTTTTATCCTTTCCAAATATTGACGCCGCTTAAATGACATGCTTTAGTTAAATGATTTAACTCTGAATTGGTGTATGTCTACTGTATGGTTGTTGGTTGGTGATTGATGTATGATATTTGTGATTGAATGATATGTGTAAATGAGACGCCGTGCATATACAAAGGAGACTCTGTCCGTGGACAGAGTGAATTTGTGTATGTGGCGGTCTGGCACGCACCGGGGTTGAAGGTCTATGTTACCTTATTAAAGAAAAAAAAAAATAGACACGTCTTTCCGCTTTAATTGACTCAAAAACCCCCGGGGGCGTGACAGATTAAATGGTATCAGAGAAAATACAACCACAACCATAGTAGACGTGATTTACATCCACAGTGCAAGGTGCCACAAGCAAATGGGACATGAGATAACCAAGGTGTAGGTGCGTAGTACGTGAGAGTACGGGGAAATGGGAACGTAATATAGGTGTAAATGTAAGTCTAGGTGCTAGGGTGACAACCTTAGGCCTAACGAGGTTTCTTTGTTTACAAGCGGACGATGGCCCGAAATGGGTTATCAGCGGAGGACGCAGGGGCAAAAAGTACGGTGCGAACAGTGGCGGAGTGCTAGCTTCTTCGACAACGGCTACAAGAGATGGCCGGGCAGTTAGTAACCCTTGTGGAGCGACATCTTCAAGGTAGTGCAAACGGCGGGTTTGCACACCTTCCAGGAGGTGAACGATAGAGCCACTGCGGTGGAGCGCGAATTACGATGTCTCAAGCCCGACGGGAGAGCTCAGGACACGGCAGGGATAAGAAACGACCCCAGCCCTTCTCAGGAGGGGGATTTTCTAGTGGAGACCGGCCATGCATCATCTACAGAGGAGCACCACGGGGGAAAGTATTCATTCCGGAAGCACGACCTTTGCTTCTATCGTGACAAACTGGGACAGCTCCGTTTTTACTGCCCCGAACCCGGGAATGATCCTTCGAAGACGCGACACGGATGAAGGGTCTTATGCGACGACACGACAAAGGACGCACTACCCGAGGGAAGTAGTAGCAGGAAAGACCCCATACGAAGAGTAATGTTGGTCTTGACCCCAGGAGAACCCTTAGGAGCAAATACTCTGTATCTTCCTGCCCAGTAAGGATGTGAAGACTTAGTTGTCTTTGGTGTTGGCCCTTTATTATGGGTCAAATAGGTCGAACTTTCTGCCTCGAGACAATAGGCCCAAGGGACTAGTGAGTTGGGTTGGGTGAGCCCAATAGGTTGAGTGGGCTGCGGTCCGCAATAGACCTAACGGCAAGAGGCCCAACAATAGACCCAACATCCAGGTGGGTTGGGTCTGGTCGAGATCTGTGGTGCGGTGTATGCCGCTTAAGTGAATCGGATGCGCACCTCTGAAAGCTCAGGCTTTTGGGGTTAATGGTTAGCGCCAACGATCCAACATTTGAGACTTAGTGGTAAGGGAGTTTCCGGATGTATTTCCGACGGAGCTCCCCGGAATGCCACCGGAACTAGAGGTTGACTTCCCGATTGAGCTGCTTCCCGGCACCAAACCCGTCACCAAGGCACCGTACAGGATGGCCTTCGCGGAGTTGAAGGAGCTCAAGGCACAGTTGGAGGACCTTTTGGATAAGAGTATTATCAGACCAAGCACGTCGCCCTGGGGCGCGCCCGTCCTGGTTGTAAGAAAGAAGGACGGAAGTCTCCGGTTGTGCATCGACTACCGAGAGATAAACAAGGCCACGATCAAGAATAAGTACCCCCTGCCAAGGATTGACGACCTCTTTGACCAGTTGCGGGGGGCGACGGTGTTCTCAAAGATCGACCTGCAGTCGGGCTATCATCAGGTCCGAGTCAAGGGGGAGGACATCCCCAAAACGGCATTCCGTACTCGCTATGGTCATTACGAGTTTACGGTAATGCCATTCGGGCTCACTAATGCCCCGGCAGTGTTTATGGACATGATGAACAGGGTGTTCAAACCCTTCTTGGACTTATTTGTGGTGGTCTTCATCGACGATATCCTCATCTACTCCCGTACAGACGAGGAACACGAAGAACACCTGCGCACAGTCCTCCAGACCCTACGGGAACAGAAACTCTACGCCAAACTCAAAAAGTGTGAGTTTTGGCTCCGAGAGGTCGGTTTCTTGGGGCACGTGATCTCGGCGGCTGGAGTCGCGGTGGACCCAAAGAAGATAGATTCGGTGACAGACTGGCCCCAACCGACGACGGTGACGGAGATTCGAAGCTTCCTAGGATTAGCCGGGTATTACCGGCGCTTTGTGGAGGGATTCTCCAAGATAGCCACCCCCTTGACCCGATTGACGAAAAAGGGGGAAAAGTTTGTCTGGTCGGACAAGTGTCAAAGAAGCTTCGAGGAGCTCAAGGACAGGTTGACGCGAGCTCCGATCCTCGCCCTGCCAGAGCCTGGGGAGGATTATGAAGTATATTGCGACGCGTCGCGGAATGGATTGGGTGGAGTACTCATGCAACGGGGGAAGGTGATCGCCTATGCGTCAAGGCAGCTCAAGGAGTACGAGCGGAATTACCCCGTGCATGATTTGGAACTCGCAGCGGTGGTGTTTGTGCTCAAGCTTTGGAGGCACTACCTGTATGGGGCACACTGTAATGTGTACTCAGATCATAAGAGCCTCAAGTACCTTTTCACCCAAAGGGAGCTAAATCTTCGACAAAGGCGGTGGCTTGAGCTATTAAAGGATTACGATCTAACGATCCACTACCACCCGGGAAAGGCCAACGTGGTGGCCGACGCCCTTCGCAAAGGACAGGCCGCGGGAGCGGATGTAAGCGCCATTACGCAGCAGGATAATCTAATTGCGGAGTTCTCGCGGTTGAGACTAGAGGTGGTACCTGCAGGGACAGTCGCCCAACTTCTGACGCTGGTGGTCAGACCTACTCTGCTGGACAGGATTCTCGAAGGCCAATCGACTGATGATCAACTCCAGCTGGTGCGGAGTAGAATAACCGCCGACAAGGAAGGTGATTTTATGGTGAGCTCCGACGGCACAATACGATTTCGCGGACGAATCTGCGTGCCGGATCTACCGGAGCTCAAGGAGGAGATCCTACGGGAGGCGCATACTGCCCCATATGCAGCGCATCCCGGGGGACGAAGATGTACAAGGACGTCAAGCAGACCTTCTGGTGGCCCAAAATGAAGGAGGACGTGACCCGATTCGTGGCTCACTGCTTAGTGTGCCAACGGGTGAAGGCCGAACATCAACGGCCGGCGGGAAAATTGCAACCTTTACCGGTGCCCGAGTGGAAATGGGACATGATTACCATGGATTTTGTGACCGGTTTCCCGAGATCACCACAGGGACACGATGCGATATGGGTGATCGTGGACCGTCTGACGAAATCAGCCCACTTTTTGCCCATACACACGACGTGGACCCGGGAACGACTGGCGCAAACCTACCTCGATGAGATAGTAAGGTTGCACGGGGTACCGACATCCATCACGTCGGACAGAGACACACGTTTTGTGTCGAACTTTTGGCGAAGCCTGCAACAAGCGATGAGGACCAAGTTGCACTTCAGCACAGCCTTTCACCCGCAAACCGACGGGCAATCGGAGCGGGTGATACAGATCGTGGAGGACATGCTTCGAGCATGCGTTCTGGGCTTGGGCGAAGGGTGGGCACGGTGTTTGCCCCTGGTGGAATTTGCCTACAATAACAGCTATCAGGCCAGCATCCAGATGGCACCGTACGAGGCCCTGTATGGGCGCCGTTGTCGGTCTCCGATATGCTGGGATGACTTAGGTGAGCGAAAGTTTCTGGGCCCAGATCTGGTAGAGGAGACCGAAGCAAAGGTGCTGACCGCCCAAAGCAGACAGAAAAGCTATGCAGATAACAGACGCCGAGACTTAGAGTTCATGGTGGGCGAGCACGTTCTGCTCCGGGTTTCACCCTCCAAGGGAAACCGACGTTTCGGCATAAAGGGGAAGTTGAGCCCCAGGTACGTGGGACCGTTCGAGATTCTGGAGCGCGTGGGACCGGTGGCGTACCGGTTGGCCCTGCCCCCGAACCTCGAACGAGTCCACAACGTGTTCCACGTTTCGATGCTCCGGAAGTACCTGGCAGACCCCTCTCATGCCTTGGATGCCTCCACCATTGAGCTGCGAGAGGACTTGAGCGTCGAGGAGACGCCGGTGCGGATTTTGGCAAGAGAGGACAAGAAGCTACGCAACCGAACGATCCCCTATGTGAAAGTCCAGTGGAGCAACCACGAAGAGCGCGAGGCGACGTGGGAACTGGAATCAAAGATGAGGGAATGTTTTCCCGAGTTGTTTAAGTGAGGTTTGAGTTTAAGTTTCGGGACGAAACTTTTTATAAAGTGTGAGTGGTGTAGTGACCCGACCCTTTGGGGCATTTTCGAACTCACATGTAATCGCTTAGGCCTTAAGCGGAATAAAATTTATTTAATTTTCTTAAGTCGGCCGGGACAAGGTGGGTGTATTTTTCTGCGATAGAGCGCGAAAAACGATGACCGACGGTGCGATCGGATTCGAAATCCGATATCGGGATCTCCCGGAACGGGATCTTTAGCGATGCGGTAATTAGTCACGCATCGGTAACCGTGCAAAATATCTTGCACCCTAGGGATAAGGTGGGTTATCTCGGAGGGATAATTAATTAATTAATTAATTAATTATCCGGTGACGGAAATTTAAATCCTCCTACGTACGAATTAATTAAGGGATTTAAATTGGTGGGATTTTATCTCGTGGATAGGATAAGGGATAGAATTCGGATATTTAATTAAGGGATTTAAATTGGTGGGATTTTATCTCGTGGATTGGATAAGAGATAAAATCCGGATATTTAAATCGGGGATTTGTTTTCCCCGGGATTATTTAATAAAGGTGATTAAATAATCGGTGACCAGGATTTAAAATTAAGATTTAAATATCCGGTAATTTGAATCCAATTGGGAATTGATTTCCCATGATTATTTAATAAAGGTGGTTAAATAATCGGTGGTCAGGATTTCAAGTAATTAAATAACCGGTGGTCAGATTTAAAGGTGATTAAATATCCCGTCAGTCGGATATTTATGTGAGAGATAGAAACGGGGAAATTCGGGTTCACCTACGCACGTAAGATAAAGAAATCAAATAATCAAATATTAGGGATCGACGGTGAGGATTAATTAATTGGGGAATTAATTGAAGTCAAAATATCCGGATGGATTTTGACGGTGCGTATATTTGAAATTAGATAAAAAGGGGATAAATAAATAACAGATTATTTATTCCCCCAAAACCCTAATTGTAAAATACCGCCTCTCAAATCGCCTCTTTCGTGCGTACCGAAAACCCCAACCGGTGAGGAGAGAAAAAGAAAAGGGGCGGAACCCCTAACCGGAGGAAAAGAAGGGGGAAGCGGAGGAACCCGATCGCCCCGATTCACGTGCCGGAGATCGGAGAACGAGACGCCATCGTCTACGGGGAGCGGATCCGGATCTCCGGCACCGCGAGAAACAAGATCGGATCTTTTATTCCGATAAATTTAAGGTTAGTGATCATCGTTCCGGTTGTTAAATTAATCGGGGGTTTTCCGTGTTCTTGAAAGGTCGCTTTAAATTGGTACATCGATCGCGGTTTCTTTTTCGGGTTTTCGATCAACGTTTTGTTCGTTCATGATCGGGTGTGGCCGATGATTTTTATCGGATCTAATTGATGGTTTTTTTAACCGATTTCTTTTGACGGACCTCCGATCACGTTTTGGTTGTTCGTCGATCGTCGGTTTAGCCGTTAGAATTACCGGGAATTTTCCGGGAATTTTTCGGGAATTTTTCGGGGATTTTTGGGGCGACTTCGTCGG
This sequence comes from Tillandsia fasciculata, assembly GCA_029168755.2. Lineage (NCBI taxonomy): Eukaryota > Viridiplantae > Streptophyta > Magnoliopsida > Poales > Bromeliaceae > Tillandsia > Tillandsia fasciculata. The sequence goes on from JAQOTM010001824.1 coordinate 10,872, forward strand.
AACATAGAGGGTTAACGGGAGGCCGCCGCCGCCGTTGTTAGACGGGAGGCCGCCGCCGTCGTTATCATGTTCGCGGGGTCGTCGCCGGGATCCCACGGGGGCGAAAACGGAGAAGAAATCGCGAACGGGAGCGAAAACGGGAAAAAGAATAGGGTTTACTATTCATTCTCGGCCCGCGGTCCACGGGCCGGGGTGTGCACCCGGTGCACGCCCCGCGGCGCAGAAGCCGCAGACCCGGCGCACGAAATCCGTGCGCCGGCCCGGCCCGCCTAGGGGCGGTGCACGCCGCAGCGTGCACCCGGTTCGCGCGCAGGCCCCTGCGGCCGTGAGCCCGGTGCACGCTCGGATCGTGCACCGGCCCGGCCCGAGAAGCGCGGTGCACGCTTCCTGCGTGCACCCGGCGCATGCTGCCGCCTCCACCGAGCGGTAGACCCGGTCCACGCCTCAGCCGTGCACCACCCGACAGCCCAAAGTCCGTTTGGCTCCGTTTGGGTCCGTTTTTCCACCGTTTTGAGCGCGGTTTTCGCCGTTGGGATCGTTATTTCAGTGGCTTTCATGTCATGGCCACTTGGGACCTACTTGGTCATTATTTTATTATAATGTTGGGTGCCGATGTCGCCGACGCTCCGCGCCTCGACGAAATTGTCGGGGGCGCGCCGTCGGGTCTTTCTCTCATCGTTTTCATCGTCGGGGCTTCTCTGCTGGACCGTTGACGGCCGAGTTGGCGACTAACTGAGAGATTGGGTTTTGTTAGATTCCGTTAGCGGTTTTTGGGTTCCGGTTTCGGCGAACCGGACGGTGTTGGACTTTTTCGTCAAAAAGGGGTAAATTGGGTCTTTTGTTTTGGGATGTTAGTACACGTTTGTGACTATTATTGTCCGTGCGGACTTTTCTTAGGTCCAGGTGCGCAGCGGGGGAGCGCGAAGGATATAGGTGTTCCGTTTGCTCTCCAACAAGGTGGGTACGGTTGCGATGAGTGCAACCGGTGCTGTAAGTGCATCTATCGTCATTAAAAGTACTCTTTAATTTACCTAACAAAGTAGATGGACAGTTAACCTTTCGATTAATTGATAAATATCTGATAAATTAAGCGGCTGCGGTCGCGGTGCTCATTACACGCCATTCTTGGCAATCCGGTTTCGGATGCTGCACGTACACTGGCGGATCGGGCCACCGCATGGTGTACTTTTCCGGAAAAGTGGTCTTTTTGACCCGTGTGCCTCACAAAGGGGTGGGTGCCGTGAGGACCTCTTCACGGCTGCTATAGGGGTCGCACTAGCCCCGTGAAGTGGTTATAGCATCAAAAAGGTGTTGTGCACGAGGGGGGACTTTAGTCTCCCCGACAGGTACTCTGGGGTTGGTGCCCAATTTAATTAACAATTAATGGGGTTGGTGCCCGTTTAATATATGCACAGGGGTTTAACGAAAGGTTACGGTGTACTCGGTGTATTCGGTTCGTTCTTCCTTTCTTAATATTATTAGACATCTACTTTGTTTGTCACTGACTTTACCCACTCCGTGACAGGTATTCCTAGGTGCGTTAGCCGGGATGGCGGTGGGACTGCGTCGTGAGGGTCGTAGTCGGACTCTTGGTTATCGTATTTATGACTCATTTCCTCTTTATGCTATTTTTAGTTGCCTGTGGATTACTTTATTTGTGGACATGTATTAGCTAGCACTGTGGATGAGGTGACCCTTTATGTTTCATATTACTAGTAGTGCGTTTTCTTATGTTTTCATCCGCGGCATGTTTTCATGATAAGATAAAGGGTTGCGAAAATGTTTTCTCAAAAGGAAGTGCCGTGTGGGCACGGGTTTTACAACTCTGGGTTTTATCCTTTCCAAACATTGAAGCCGCTCAAATGACATGCTTTAGTTAAACGATTTAACTCTGAATATGGTGTATGTCTACTGTATGGTTGTTGGTTGGTGTGTGTTGTATGATTATTGTGAATGAATGAAATGATGTAAACGAGACGCCGTGCATATACAAAGGAGACTCCGTCCGTGGACAGAGTGAATTTGTGTATGTGGCGGTCTGGCACGCACCGGGGTTGAAGGTCTATGTTACCTTATTAAAAGAAAAAAAAAATAGACACGTCTTTCCGCTTTAATTGACTCAAAAACCCCCGGGGGCGTGACATGCCTGTCCCCAAAATCCAAGATCCACAATCGGGTAGAATAATCGATATCCGGTCAACCGCCTACGGTCCGCGGTTGCCGCAATGCCCTGTCCTCACAGTCTGCCTGTCCCAAAACCCACAACTGTCTGACTACACTATCCCAGCCCCTGCTCGAACCCGAGCGTACTATCCCCCAAATGTAGACAAAAGAAGAGAAAAGCATGGTTTCTCCTAAGTCAATTCCAGCATGATAGTGTAGCAGAAAAAGTGGCCTAACTAAATGTCCAATCAAGCATGCAAAGTCCATTGTTCAAAAGCAGAGTTTAAGTATTATGATCTTTCCCCATAACAGGGATGCCACTAATTAAACTTCCATTTGCCAAGTAATCCCATGTCCATTTATCACATAAACATAAGAGGTCCCAATGTGTACAAGCAATATAGTCCAATTCCCAATTACCCTGCCATCATTACTTTTTACCGGTTCATTTAGCAATGTAATAAAAGCAACTCAAATAGGCCTAGTGGGGACATCACAAGTAGGAGGTTAAACAACGGTACCCACCTCGAGCGCTAAATCCAAGTTCCGACGGCGAAGTCCGCGCTCGATCTCCAAGAATCTCCGCAATACTGTGCCAAGGGTCCCAAAGAATACACACAAATTACTATCTCAATTTAATCCGTAATCTGTCCTCAAAAATCAGATTCACTGTTCAGCTATTTTTACCTGCGAATCGTGCCGACAAAATTCCCCGAAAAATACACTGCGATCTACGCGACGATCCGGTCGAAACAAGTACCTGCACGTTTTCCCACGATTTTTCTGTGCTGAGAACGAAAATCGACAAGAGGACTACCTCAAACAATCCTTCATCCCAAAACAGCAATATAAGAATCTGTAAAAAGAGGTTCCTCACCCTCAGGGAAAATCCACGGAAATCCAAGAAAATTCCAGTAGACTCCTCGCGATGTGTAGATGCAAATCCCCTTTTGAATCGCCCTGTTTCGATGCTCGAGCGCGAAGTTATCGCCAAAACAAGATGGTGCTGTCCGAAAACTCCGCGACGGAAAAAGGGTCACAAAGAAGCCACAAAATCACCATCAAAACCTCGGAATCTGATGAAACTCACAAAAGAGAAGATGAAGCCCTACCTGTCTAGAATCCGATGGCGCAAAAATCGTGAAAATAGGTTGTCGGGGTGAACCGGGGGAGCTTGAACACCGAGAAGCGACGAATCAGGTAGCCAAGAACAATCGTCGCGCCGCGCCGGAAAAATTGCAAACCTCGGGATCCGAACCTCCACAATTCTCGGGAATGCTACAGTAGATAGAGGATTGGGAGAGGAAAATTTGTCTAAGAGGGAGCTCGGGCTGGAAATGCACAGGAAGAGAGAAATCGGGCTTCAAATGCCTAAGGGAGCTTAAAAAGGAGAAAAAAAATCCATTTTAATGGATTCGGGCCGCAATTCGGCCCGGATCCGCCAGCCCGGGTCGGACGCGCCCCGTCCGACCGGGCGGAGCCAACCAGACGGCGACACGCGTCCCCACAGGGGATCGGCGCGCATCCCGCACAGCGGACAGCCGTGCGGGGCGCGCCGCTGCCCGACGCGTGTCCCGACCAGCCGACCGCCGCGCCTGCCCGCACAGTAGCCGCTGCCCCTCCTGCCCGCACAGTTGACCAGCCTATCGGGAGGCGCCACGCGTCCAGTCTCTGACCGCTGCACCCAGTGCACGAACCTCCATGCACCGCACCAGTAACACTCTGCCACGTGTCCACCGCGGTGCACCGTGAACCCAGCCAGCCATCCTGCTCCCTGCGCCGAGTGCTGTGAGCCGACCAACCAACAGATGCCACGTGTCCCCGCCTTGGTGCACGCCCGCGCGGTGGACCGGCCGCCTGCCCGCGCCCCCGCCGCTGCTGCCCGCGCCCTCAGCGCCTGCCCGCGGCCCTCCGCCGCCTGCCCGCCGCCTTCCGCCGCCCTCCGCCGCCGCCGCCGCCGCCGCCGGCCGCCGCCGGCGATCGCCGGAAATACTGTTCCGGCGTGAACAGTAACCCGAAGCCCAAATTCATGCAAATACACTGTCTGAAGCGTTTTCGCGCGCTGAATCCGATTTTGACGTCCGTTTCGCCAAATTCCCACTCTAAAAAATTGCCGGATGCCCCCGGAAGAGCGTTCTTGGTCCAAATCTCGCGCCGAGCCCAATCTCAATATCCGTTTTGCGCGCAAACACCTCTAAACGACCGACGGGGTCCCCCGATCACCCACGTGATCCATTTTAAGCCCGAAGTCTAACACTTGTGTCCAATCATGCCCCGAACACCTCCAGCACCCCGCGTAGGCCTCCAGTGGCCACCCCAAAGCATCGCAACAGCTCTTCGGAGATAAGTTCATCTTCTTGGTCAAAGAAATAAGTTCGGCCTCGGATACACTCAAACTGGAGACATTCCAAGTTCGAGTGGGACAGTATTTGTGCCTCAGTCGGTATCTCCTCCTCCGACACCGGAATTCACGACAAGCAACGACAACAAGCCTACTACATCCTCCTCGGAATCGACAAGAACTAAGGTATGTTTTCGTTGTGGCATTTCAGGGCACATAAGGAGAAATTGCAAGACGGAAGCCAAACGCACACCTCAAGCACCTCTTGCAATGACTACCAAAAAGGCTATTCCTCAGAAATCAACTGCAATTCATTCAAAGGAAAAGAGCCTTGGTAGTACACCGCTCAAGACGACATCATCAAGGAGCAGCAATTCTTCAAGCAAGACGCTCTCACCTAGGAGATCAACTTCACGATCATTACCGACGCACTCCAAAAAGGTTTGGGTGCGCAAAGGTGAAATTTTCCCTTGTCTTGCTACCAATGTTTCCTTGCATGCATATGATAGTTCGTCTTGGTATCTGGATAGCGGGTGTTCCCGTCATATGACCGGTGACAAAAACTGTTTTCAAACATTTGAGAAAAACTCCGGAGGACTTGTTGTTTTCGGAGATGGTCGGTCTTCCAAAATTGTTGGAAAGGGAACGGTAGCTATTCCAGATGGCCCGGTTCTAAATAATGTGTTATTTGTTCATGGCCTTAAGACTAACCTCATAAGCATAAGTCAACTTTGTGATAGTGGTTATTCAGTTAATTTTTCATCTGATAAATGCACTGTAACTGACAGAACCATGCTTTCTTTTTAAAGGGGGTTAGATCAGAAAACAATTGTTATGTAGTTCCTACTAAGATTTCTGAAAAATGTAACCTAGCATCTTTGAAAAATGAAACACTTTGGCATGAAAGGCTAGGTCACATAAACTTTAAGGAACTTGCTAGAATTTCAAACAAAGATGTGGTCAAGGGGGTTCCGAAACTTTCTTTTGAACAAAACCTTGTGTGTGGCGGTTGCCAAAAAGGAAAACAGTCTAGGACTGCACACAAGAACTTGAACCACATAGGTACAAAACGGCCTTTGGAACTTTTGCATATGGACTTAATGGGGCCAACTCGTCAACCATCTCTGGGAGGTAAATGGTATATTTTCTTATTGGTTGATGATTTTTCTAGATATACTTGGGTAGCATTTTTAAAAGAAAAAGCTGATACTTTTGATTCTTTTCTCGAAATCTGCAATCGTATTATGATTGAAAAGAATGAAAGGATTACTCGAGTTAGGAGTGATAGAGGTGGGGAATTCATAAATTCCAAATTCATTGATTTTTGCACTTCTAATGGCATTAAACATGAATTCTCCGCACCTTACACACCTCAACAAAATGGTGTAGTCGAGCGCAAAAACAGGGTCGTACAGGAAATGGCACGTGTTATGCTTCACAGCCGGAACTTACCTTTTTATTTTTGGGCTGAAGCGGTGAACACTGCTGTTTATGTTATTAATCGCGTGTATTTGCGCCCGGGGACATTGAATACACCATATGAACTTTGGTTTTGTAGAAAACCTAACATCAAATATTTTCGTATCTTTGGGAGTCGGTGTTTTATTTTACGTGATCGTGAGAATCTTGGAAAATTTGACTCTCGAAGTGACGAAGGGATTTTCTTAGGTTATTCTACAAACAGCAGAGCATATCGAGTTTTTAACTTAGAATCTAAGACGATCGTAGAATCGATAAATGTTAAGGTAGATGAAGCTTTTCACTTTGAATCTGAAAAATCTACCCTCGATATCTCTCTTGATGATGATACACCTGCTAATGCATCTTCTTCTAACAATTCTTTCGATAATAATGATGCATCTAACGGTTCTTCAAGTTTATCTGATGTGCAGGAATCATCTCGTGTACCTCCGTCTACTCCTCTACCTCAAACGTTACGCATCTCCAAGGATCACCCTGAATCGAACATCATTGGAGATCCACAAGAAGGAGTTAGAACACGGAGACAATTGGTTTGCGGATTTGCATGCTATGTATCTCAAATCGAACCAAGGAATGTTGATGAAGCTCTCCAAGATGACTACTGGATTAAAGCAATGCAGGAAGAGCTCCATCAATTCGAGCGAAACAAAGTCTGGGAATTGACGAAGCCTCCGAAGCAACACAATGTGATAGGTACCAAATGGATCTTCAAGAACAAGAAAAATGAAGAAGGTACTATCATCAGGAACAAAGCAAGGTTAGTTGCTCAAGGCTACTCTCAAGTAGAAGGTATAGACTTTGATGAAACTTTCGCCCCTGTAGCTAGACTCGAGTCCATTCGTATATTGTTTGCGATTGCTTGTCATTTTAAAATCAAATTATTTCAAATGGACGTTAAGAGCGCCTTTTTAAATGGGTTTTTAAATGAGGAAGTTTATGTGGCTCAACCGAAAGGTTTTGTGGATCATAAACTACCTAACCATGTTTTTCGTCTGAAAAAGGCTCTTTACGGTCTGAAACAAGCACCGCGAGCATGGTACGAAAGGTTGACAAAGCACCTTTTGGAAAAGGGCTACACTCGAGGGGGAGCTGACAGGACTCTCTTTGTGAAGCATTATCAAAACAATTTCATAGTTGCTCAAATCTATGTCGATGACATTGTTTTTGGAGCAACAAGAGATAATGATGCTTCTAAATTCGCGGAGACCATGGAAAGCGAATTTGAGATGTCCATGATGGGCGAATTGACTTATTTTCTTGGATTACAAGTTAAACAAAACGATGAAGGTATTCACTTGTGTCAATCCAAGTATGCACTGGAGTTGGTCAAAAAGTTTGATCTTGAAAACTCTAAGGATTTTCCGACTCCAATGGGAACTAGCCATAAGGGACTTGGAAGTGAATCACATAGTGAGAATGTAGACGAGAAACTGTATCGCAGTATGATTGGGAGTCTACTATATCTCACGGCTAGTCGCCCGGATATATCCTTCAGTGTTGGGATTTGTGCGAGATATCAATCAGCACCGAAGGAGGTTCACCTGAAAGCGGTGAAGCGGATCATCCGATATATCAAAGGTACAATCAGTTTCGGAATTTGGTATCCTATGGGAACGACTTTGGATATAGTTGGATACTCAGACGCCGATGTGATGACCTGGATCTCCGCAGAGCTGCCGCGGTGCTTTGGGGTGGCCACTGGAGGCCTACGCGGGGTGCTGGAGGTGTTCGGGGCACGATTGGACACAAACGTTGGACTTCGGGCTTAAAGTGGATCACGCGGGTGATCGGGGGACCCTGTCGGATGTTTAGAAGTGCTTTCGCGCAAATCGGATATTAAGTTTTGGCTCGGTGCGAATTTCGGACTAAGAATACTTTTTCGGGGGCTTTCGGCAATTTTTAGAGTGAGAATTTGGCGAAACGGACGTCAAATTCGGATTCAGCGCGCGAAAACGCTTCAGATGGACTATCTACTTGATTTTTGGGCTTCGGGTACTGTTCATTGCCGGAACAGTAATTCCGGCGATCACCGGCGGCCGGCGGCGGCGGCGGGCAGCGTCGGCGGGATGCGGCACAGCCTCGGGCAGGCGGAGCAGCGGCGGCGCGCGGCGCGGGCAGCGCGCGGGCGCGCGGGCAGGCGGCCGGTCCACGCGGCGGGCTTGCACCGAGGCGGGGGACACGTGGCATCTTCCCATAGGCTGGTTCACTGGCGTTGGTCCACGGAGTATTCTGGTTGGCTTTGGTTCACGGTGCACCGGGGGTGGACACGTGGCAGGTGTCCATTGGATCGGTGCATGGAGGATCGTGCACCGGGTGCGGCGGTCAGCGGCAGGACACGTGGCGCGCTCCTATTGGACGGTCAACTGTGCGGGCAGGAGGGCAGCGGGCGCAGACTGTGCGGGCAGGCGCGGCGGTACTGTGGTCGGGGACGCGTGTCGACTCCCGGAGGTGGCCACGTGGCGCAGCAGGAGTGGTCGCGGCGGCTGTCGGCTGTTTGGGCGACACGTGGCAGGCGGGGAGGCGGGTCGGACGGGTTCCAGATCCCGTCCGACGGGGCGTAGTGGGCCGGGCCGCACTGTGCGCGCCCGGAAATCCTGGGCCGGGCCGCACTGTGCGCGCCCGGAAATTTCCGGGCGCCCGAAAGTGGGGACCCGGATGGAATTCTTCAATTGTTTTGGAGTGGCCTATTTAAACAGCCCGAGCTCCCTTCTTCTTGCTTTTTCCACCATTTCCGAGCCTCATCTCACCAAGGTGTCTTCAGCAAAGTTGCTCCCCTTCGAGTTCTCCATCTCCTGGTGAAGTCTTGGGATTTGTGGTGGCACGCACTTCGAGATTTGGATTTTTCGGCGCGGCGCGACGTTGCATTCCTGGATTCTTCTTCGGCGCAGCGACAGTGTTTTAGCTCTCCCGAGCTAACCAAGCAGTATTTTTCAGCGATTCTTGCGCCATCGTCTTCATAACAGGTAGGGCTACATTTCTTATTTCTACTGGTTTTCCCCCATTCCGAGGTTTTCATGGGTTTTTCGGGTCATCTTGTGACCTCATTTTCTGGGGTGGAGTTTTGGACAGCGCAGTATTGTTTTGAGGATATCTCCGCAACCGGACATCGGATTGAGGCGATTCAAAAGGGGATTTGCATCTACACATCGCAAGGAATCTCTCTGAATTTTTGTGGACTTTTGTGGAATTTCCCTGAAGGTGAGAACCCCTTTTTACAGAACTTTAGCACAGTTTTTGGTGAAAATATTGTTCGGGGTGGTCCTCTTGTCGATTTTGGTTCTCAGCATAGAAAAATCGTGGGAAAACGTGCAGGTACTCGTTTCGACCGGTTCGTCGCGTAGATCGCAGTGGTATTTTTCTGGGAATTTCTTGGGCACGTTTCGCAGGTAAAAATGGCTGAACTGTTAACTGATTTTGGGGACAGATTTGGATTAACTTGGATAGTAATTATGTTATGTATTCTTTGGGATTTATGGCGCAGTATTGCGGGGACTGTTGAGGATCGAGCGCGGACTTCGCTGTCAGGACTTGGATTTAGCGCTCGAGGTGGGTACCGTTGTTTAACCTCCTACTTGTGATGTCCCCACTAGGCCTATTTGAGTTGCTACTATGTTATATTGCTAAATGAACCGGTGAAATGAATATGGCATGCTAATTTGAGAATTGGGCTTATAACTAGAGTTTGTGACTTCAAAAGGACTAAGTGCTGATTAATGGTTAATTCTTGTATATAATATGTCGCTTACAACCATGGGAGAGTCTTGCTAAAATGGATATTTGCATATACGTGATGGGACCTTTATGCTTATACATAAACTATTTTGGGGCAACTTAGTAAAATGGAAGTTATTTAAACGGCATATCTCTACTTTGTGAGAACTAGAATACTTGAATCATGTTTATTAATGATAAAGGACTTTGCATGCTTGTATGGACATTTAGTTAGGCCACCTTTTTCTGCTACACTATCATGCTGGAATTGACTTAGGAGAAACCATGCTTTTCTCTTCTTTTATCTACTTTGGGGGATAGTGCGCTCGGGTTCGAGCAGGGGCTGGGATAGTGTAGTCAGACAGTTGTGGGTTTTGGGACAGGCAGGCTGTGAGGGCAGGGCATTGCGGCAACCGCGGACAGTAGGCGGTTGACCGGATAGTGACTGTTGCTTATGCATCAGATTGGGTATCAGGTCTCTAGTGGATGGAGTTTTCCACTATTTGTCTTTCTTGCATCATCTTGGGATCGGGTCTCCTTTTAGTGGACGGGTTTTCCCACCTTGATCAGAGTCATGATCCAGTTCTGCTGACTTGATACCTATTACTGAGGCACTATGCTCGTGTGGGTCGCTCCCCTCGAGTGCCACTCCGGAGTGTGTATTTTGTGACCGTGCCGGTCAGGAGCCGGTCTGTTGCCTTGGGGCGGACCGTGCCGGTCAGGAGCCGGTCTGTCGCCCTCGGGATGGGACCGTGCCGGTCAGGAGCCGGTCGCATCCCATAGCTGAGTTGGGACTTAGTAGGCATAGTGGGCAGTACCGGTGTTCGCCGGTGACTAGGTTGGGCTACCCAGGCAGGCATTTTCTTATTCTCCTGATGCATACATTTGTTGCCCTACTCTTAGGCCGAGCACCTTAGAGGCATATATGTAGCTTCTTACATCATCATAGAAATTATTTTACCAGCTTACAACCTTGTTTTTAATTCCTCCAATTCCTCCGCACCTTATAGTCCGGGTGGTCAATTTTGATTTGAGTGTTTACCCCCTAGGAGTGTGGAGGCTACTTTTCTATATAGTTTCTCACATTTCCCCCCTTTTCCTTTTCTCTTCCCCCTTTTGTTTTGCAGAGGTCCGTCTGCGGAGTTGCGGGAACACTCCCCTGTTGGACGAGGTATGAGGATCGCTGATGAGATAGCGGCTACCCAGACCATTCAGTTAGTGTATGTACACCACCCCGACCTCAGATACTTACTGCTCTATATAGACTCTATACTTTTCATTTCTTTTGGGTACCATTCTTTTGGGTCCGGCTGCGACCGCATGGTTGTATTTATCATGATAGCTTGGCAGAGATATTTTGTATTATTGGAGAGTTTACTTTATTGCACTTTTACCTTTTTGCTTTATCTGAGATGTGTTAGCTCAGTTTAGGCTCTTGTTATATGCTCTTCTTATTTATCATCTATACTATATTAGCAGGTTACCGCGCTTCATCGTTTAACACAGAATTTTCGTGTATACCTGCGGATCCCTGTATGCGTAGCCGATGTTGTCTGGTTTACACTCCGGGCGTTACAGCCGCCTGGGCTGGATCGGTGGACTTATCGGAAATGCACGAGTGGTGCATGCTTCGATCTTGTCATTGCCTTTTTGCATGTCACAGTGTAAAAAGCAGAATTGCATAGCACTCTCGACTGCCGAAGCGGAGTATATTTCTGCAGGAAGTTGTTCAACCCAATTGATTTGGATGAAAAGCGTGTTGAGCGATTTCCGGATTTCAGCAACTTCGGTAACCATTTTATGTGACAACACTAGTGCTATAACATTTCAAAAAACCTGTGTTGCACTCTAGAACAAAACATATTGAACTTAGATATCATTTTCTTAGAGAGCTAGTTGAATCAAATATTCTTCAATTGTCATATATTTCAACTGAGGATCAATTAGCTGATATCTTAACAAACCTTTGGATCAAAAACTTTTTATATCACTTGCGTAAAGCAATTGGCATGCTTTCCTTGAAATAACCTCTTTTTGAAACCTTTGCTTAGGTTAGGTTTTGTTTTTGTTTGTTTTGTTCATCTATGTTTTTATACATAGGACATTAATTGAGCATAAACCATAATTGACTTTAATTGCATCCTTTTATGCATTTAGAAATTTATTATGCTTTTGATATCATAATATTTCAATGTTGCAATGATCATTTACGTTCATTAAATCATCTTTTAAGTGATCAAAGTCAATTTCTCTCTCAATGATCTCTTGGTATAGTCATTATCATATTTGATTGCTTAGTCGAGTATGAATGCGAGATCAATTTTTGGTTGAATACCTTATATATAAATAATTGATAGCCAATTGAGGGGGAGTCAATGAAATGTAAAATGCTCAAAAGATGTGGAAAGAGTTACATCCCAATGAGGAGTGTGAAAACTACCCACCACATGGATGAAATGAAAGAAAGAAAAAGATACTCCATGAATGCAAAGCAAATTTTTGTTAAAAATGTTGACGAAATGCATATTGAAATACTTGACTCAGTCATATTTCATGGTTGGTATAAGGTGGGATTTTGATAAAAGATGCTCAAAGAGCCACTCCTTCAACAGATTGTCTAGATACATTATCTAACTTATCTGGGATTTCAAACATCTATTGATCTTGGTATTTCATTTTCTTTACCAAAATTGATGATTTGATAAAGGCATTACGCATAAGATCAAGTTAGATGTAATTGAAGTTGTTCAACTTTAAGTGTTTTAATTTTCGTAAATTTTCGTTTCATTTTTGAGTATTTTTGATAGATTTTGTATAATCTATTTCTTGTTGTATGAAACGATGATTTTTGTTTAAAGTTGACATGGTAAAGTGCTTACATACTTTTTCTGGATTTTATGGAATTTTTCTCTGAATTTTTTCTGGAGAAAAAGTGAAGCCGATCCGGATCGGGATAAGTGATCCGGATCCCGAACGCAGGCTTCCTCCTGCGGGTAGCCGATCCGGATCACAATCACGATCCGATCCGGATCACGGCTAGGGTTTATAACAAACAAAGAGATTTCAATTCCTTTTACCCTAATCTTTTGTTCTCAAGTCTTCTAGAGTTTCTCTCTCTAGATTTCTTGCATCTTGGAGCTTTCCAAACTCAAGTTCTTCGATTCCAAGTAAGTTTTGTTGATCAATCTCTCGGTTTTCACAGTTTTTATATGTTTTCATCAAACGTGAGTAGAAATCATGGATTTTTTTTTTTTTTTCGTTTGTGAATGGTTTTTTGATCAATATTTCTTTTGAAATAGGAACTCTGGGTCAATTAGTTTTACTTTTATGCTGGGTTTTTACCTGATTAACGAGTTTTTAGGCTTCGATTTCTAAAAATTCTGTTTTAGGGCATAAAAGAGGAATTTTTGAAAATCATGGGATTGATCTATTTTTAAAATTCTTTTTGGAAAACTAATTTGATTCTTGGCTTCTCTACATGATTATGATTGTCTAGGTACAATTTTTTCAAATTTTCAAAATTGACGATTTTTCATGTGTTCTTGAGTTGGCTCTTCACAGGACACTTTCTCAAAACTCAAAGCACTCAGATCAATGGCATTCTCTTGGTTAATCCTGTTACTGGTTACGATGGTACACACTCGAGCAACCAACAAACTGAAAAGAGCCAAGAAAACTCCAACGAAAGGGTGAAGTTGATGATATAAGTGACACTGAATTGAAGAAAACAATGATGAAATAGACTGGGATATGTTAACAGATGATGATGATGATGAGGTATTGCCTACAAAATCTAAACAAAAAGGAAAAGCAACCATGGACACTGGGAAAGCACCTATGTCTGCTCCAACTATCTCTGTGAAAAGGAAGCGACTTGCTCGACGTTTTGGACTACGACGAGACACTAATGTTGACACGCCAACAGCTCCTGACTCTCCGCCACGTGTTGAAGAGGTAGTCGTTAATACTGACCGTCTTAGAGCTTTTGAACGACGTGAATGCATCGGAGAACGTCATGTCAAATTGAAGCCCTTCGCAATCATTCACCAGAATTTGGAACCTTAATTGAGCAAGCTTCTCTTATTCAAGTCTGCCGATTCCCTGAACTTCTAGGATATTATTTGTATCGTGTGAGAACCTTTTACACGAATGCGAGACATCTTCAAGAAGATGAAAATGGGTCTATGCATTTCTATACAAACATCCAAGGAATGAAATTAAGATCACACCGCAGTTAATTGGTGAAGTCCTTGGAATGGAATCTAGCACATCGGGGTTAACTTTTTGAAAGGAAAAAGTTTGACAAATGCATTGTGGCAAAATGTGATCGACAGATCTGTTTGGAAGGAACTAAATCAGTTGATGGCAAAAGTGTCAGATCCAAAACATCTACGACTGGAGTACAGATTTTTAAACTTCATAGCGTGTTATAACATTCTGCCCAACATGCAGACCAAGGTTGTGAGATGGGAGCGGCTGCTATTCCTATATCTCATAGGTCATCCCTCTGAGGCTATTGGATTGAACATGAATATTCCTATATAATTTGGAACAGGATGTCAAGATACATTGTGCATCCTCATCCTTCTGAGCGACTTCATTCCTCTACTCATAATGAGGATCTTACGAAAGTTTGACATGATATAGCTCAACATCATATCAGCACAGTTCGGGATGATAGATGAATCAACGATTGTGAAGTCACTTCACAAAATACCACATGTTATTGGAAAGAGACCTTGTGTCGGCACCTCGGCCTCCCCATCCTCAACAAGAAACCGGCGCGGATGATGAAGCATCATTAACTCTCAGATTTCAGTTGCAACAACGACTATCTGTTAAGCAAGAACAGATTTTGAAGGAACAGCAAAGAATTTGCATGAGCTTGAAATCATCACGGCAGCTCACAGTACCATCACCAAAAGGGTCAATTCAATGTACAAGCGAATGACAAAGATGTTCTACAAAATGGGTTGCACGAGCTCTGACGACTCGGATTCTGACAATTGACTTCTTTTGACTGATTTCTTTTCGTATTCTTTTGTGCAGATTTTTAGGACTTATTTTTTGTTCTAACTTTAGCATAGTTCTCACAATTGTGCTTGATTATAGAACTTTTTAACTCTCCTTATATTTTGTAGCTTTTGCTACGTTTTGGCTTTGTTTGTGACAAAAAGGGAGAGAGAGTTAGAGAGAACTTTGAACAATGATGAACAGTTGAACAATGATGTGAAATTTGGTGTGAAATAATCAAGGTAAGTATGATTCAACTCAACTTTGGTTTTTCTTTGTGATTGTTGACATGCCTCTATACTAACTATTCGACTAACTATTTGGGCATGTAATATGACTAACAAGTTGATTGTTGGACTAATTTTGTGGACATTTGGTTTTGAATGCCTAGAAGATATGTTGGTTTTTACTATGATTCTCTCACATATCTGAATTCTTCAAATGTCATGATGAGAATAAACTCTATCTCTGTACTTGGTTTTGTATGATTCAATTCTTGAGGGATCTAACGATTTTGTTTGTCAAGAATGATTTCTTTGTGCAGAGTTACAGATGTCTAAGTCTAGAGTCTGTTTTAGGAGTTTATCTCATGTTTTTAATTTTTGGATTCT